>WNWK01034107.1:0-20657 GCA_009830355.1 Cherax destructor | reverse complement strand
TTTTGGCAAAAAAAAGAAATTTTTGGGGTTTCTTTAAATTTCTTTATGGCTTTGTTTTTCCGCGTTTCTTGATTCCTGAAAGTTTCCCTTTTAGTTTTTCGATGTTTGCTATTTCTCAAGTCTCCCTGTATTTCGATATATTGCCTCTTGTACCCGCTCGTTATTCTTTGCCTTCGCCTGTATAGGGCCCTTCTCTTTCTAGTTTCATCTTCCCCTTTTTCCCTTAAAGGGGGTTTGCCTTGGCAACCTCAAGTGCCACAAGTTAATTTTTCTAAACATAATTAGGATCCGGATGCTTAGGCATCTTCCCATTTATATCATTTGGGACTTTTTTCGGCCCCATATGTTTTTTTTTTGAATTGAATTTGGGAATTTGTCGGTTTGGGCCCCCATCATGTCTGGACCTCTATTATGTTGTGATCTAAGAATTTGTTTTTATATGATGACATTTCGTATCAGATCACATTGTTAGTGAAGATGGGGTCCAGGTTTTCTAATCTTGTAGGCTCTATTATTTGTTTGTTTAAGGTGAATTTGGTGCAGAGATTTAAAAGCGGGTTTCCCCGGTTTTCTCTGCCCCCTTTTTGCAATTTCCTCCTTTTTGGGCCTTGGTTGAAATCCCAGAGAAAATTTGGCGGAGGACGGAACCAATGTGGCAATTTTAAATCTGTTCCTGAATTTTATTTGCACCCATTTAACACGGGGTAGTCAAAAGATTAAGTACAAATAATGGGTCCAGGGACTGGGCCCCAAAGTTCTATACTACAAGTTAAAATAATGAACTCACAAGTTACAAAAGGGAATGAAACATGTAAATAATTTACTTACTTACGTTTATAAATGGTTACAATCATGAACAAATTATAAAGTAATAACAATTCACTAGTCTATACCCTTACAACTGTAATGAGTTCTTTTTCCAAATTTTAATTGTTGGGTCACACACACACAAAATATACATACACACATATAAAACACACACACATACACATACACATACACACAAAATATGTACACACACACACACACACAAAAAAAGGCCCAGTTTTCAGTCGACATTTGCATAGGACAAAATGGTAATTAATACACATACATGCACACTCCACATACAAAAGACACACACACATGGCAATGCTTTATTTACAGGGAAAAAGTCAGAGTTTTTTTCCAGAATGGTCTGTAATAAAACCCTTTGGAAAAAATATTTGACATATATTGAACATTTCTGAGTGGGGTTGTCTCTGAATTCATTAATTTTACCCACTCCAGTACATAATGGGGGTGTAACGTACTCCAGTACATAATGACGCAGGGTGTGACGCACTCCAGTACATAATGACGAAAGGGTGGGGCGATAATCCAACTGGCAAAGTTTACATTTTGTTTGGTCTACATCTGGTGGTGGTGATTTAACCCCAAAATTTTTTGTAACCCAGCCGGAGGCGGGGGTAGTGACACCAAAAGAGTCTGCTTATTTTGTTGGATCCCCCAAGACATGTGGCTCCTCCTGCATGAAAAGAATGATGATGGATGGACTGAGGGGTTCCAATCTCCCTGAGTCTTAAGTCAATAAAATTCAGTTGAAGTTCTTTTCGTATTATTGTTCTCAAATTTAACTGACAAGCCAAGATTGTAATCTCCCCCCCCTTTTTAAAACAAAAAATTTTTCCAATTTATCAGTTCTATCATGCATCTGAAGACCAATGTGAGATGGAATCCCCAGCATGTGCTTTTTGGGGCTCTACTACCCCGAATCCTACCATACCTGTGCCGGGTTTACACAAAACATGCTAAAAAATTATACTTGATGAGTTGAGAGAATGGATGACAGTGAATCAGTTACAATTAGGGGTTTTAAACCCGGGTACGGGTGCCCACGTACACACATACACTTTTCACACACACACGTAGGCGCTGTCAAATAAATACCCCTTTGGGAAGTGAGGGGGTTATTCAGGATACACGAGTGCAGTGCATAGAATATTATATATAGCAGCATACGTAGAGAACCCAGGAATTAGAGGGACTTACTTTATTGCTAAACGGGTAGGCTTCCCCCTAAACTGTACACACACACACACACAACCATTCTATCATTTCCCCACTATCTCTCTACCTACCTAGCTATCCTTCCCCCCTCTCTTCCTCTTCATTTCCCCACACAAAAATCTGCAAAAAAAAGGACAGGATGGATAATGAGAACCTTCAAAACCAGGGATGCCAAGCCCGGGGTTGACTTTTTTTCAGGTCACTTGTTCTTCTAGGGGGGAAATTGCTGCACATAACTGCACCTTTCAAGGCAGGTGAAATTGCTGACCTAAAAAAATGTGCAGAAACCCCCTTTACGGCACACATAACTGCGAAAAAACCACCCCCAATTACTGGGAACGTTTGAATTCCCCAAACCTGTACTCCCTAGAACGCAGGCGGGGGGTACATTATTATATACACGGAAAATTCTCGGGGGATTAGTACCAAACCACACAGAGTCACTCCCTACGAAAGAAAAAAAACAACAACAAAGGGGGCACAGTTGGAAGTTGAAGACTCAGATGAATCACAGGGATGTTAGGAAGTATTTTTTGGGGCCCCAGAGTGGTCGGGAAGTGGAATATTTGGGGGAAACGATGTAATGGAGGCAGGATTTTATTCATAGCTTTAAGAAGAGGTTGATAAAGCTCATGGCACAGGGGGGGGGACGCAGTGGTGAGGCGGGGGGCCGGAGCTATGACTCGGGCCCCCCCAACCACAACTAGGAGTAAAACACACATAAAACACACTGGAGGGAAGGGTCAGAGGAGACATGAAAGACAAAAAAAAACTGCGAGGAATTGAAAATGATGGGGACGGGTTGTTTCAGAGGGGAACACAGAAAAAGGGGGCACAACGGGGAAACTGAAGACTCAGATGAGTCAAAGGGATGTCAGGAAACATTTCTTCACCCAGAGTAGTCAGGAAGTGGAATGGACTAGAAAAAGATATAGTGGAGGCAGGAACCATACATAGTTTTAAGAAAAGGGATGATGGGTCATGGAGCGGGGGGAGCGGGGGACCCAGTACAGAAAAGGAAGAGGGGGGGGCCCGGGCGAGTCTGCCCCCCAACCACAATTGGGGGAGCACACACACACACACACACACACACACACATACATGGATGTAAGGTATTTTGTTGTTGTTGCTGGAGGGGGATTCCATTGACTGTGATTCCACTGGAAAAAAGTTTTCGATTTCTGTCATTTCCTGCCATTTTTTTTCCTTCCTGGCACAAAAATTTTCCCCCGGGGTGGCTGTGGCTACCCAAGTTTTCCCATGGTTTTGGGTGTTTTTGTGTCGTCTTGTACCCTTTAGTTGGTGTCCCCGGCAATATAAGTTAAAAACTGTTTTCCTGAACTGATGAGTGACACATTTGGGGGGGAAAAGCTTACGGAAGGGGGGGGTTGCGTTTTCCTTTTTTCAATGGGCCCCATTTTCTGGGGTGGTAAAAATTGCATGTCCCATCTTTTTTCCCGGGGTATTCCATCCCCCCCCGATCCAATGCAAAATTTTTCAAAAGGCCTGGTTTCTGTTTGCCTTGGTCTTTTTTTTCCCAAAGACATGAATTTGCATTTGGGAAATTTTGTTTGCTGGATGTTTTGGGCTACGTTCCCTGCTGGGGCATTTTTTTGTTCCCCCCCTCCTTTGGGCCCCTGTGGTAACACATTACCAGTTTTTACTGGTAATTTTTACCACTATTCCACGGGGGTCATCCCCTTTTTTTTCCCTCTCCAACAGTAGAAATTGTATAGCCCCTTTTTTTTACCTGTTTTATCACCAAGGGGCCCCTATCTCCATTTGGTGTACTGCTTCTTAATTAAAATAATAATAGATGAAGTTCCAGGTGAGTAAAAGATCAGCATGGTTGCTAAATTTTCCTTAGTCATCATGGGGTAGTAACTCAAGTTAGAACAAAAAAAATTCTGGGCCCCAAAATTACCTCCATTGTCAAGTGTGTTTTTACACAATAAATAACCAAACTTTCCCGGGGGGGCAATTTTTATTTTTTTACGTTAATTTTTTTACGGGGGGCAACGTGAATTTCTTTTAAAAATTTTTTTGATGGGCGAGCCACTTCGGTTAAAAAAATTAAAAAATTCCCCCCTGAACTTCCTATCTGTGCTCATGATAACGTGAGCATAGATGGGCAAAGGGCAACCTTAAAAATGAACTGACTGATGTTGTAGTGGCCAGGCTTGGGGGGCTACAAGTACTTCTGGCAGTTTGGGGGCCACAGATGATGATCAAACTAAATGCAAATTATGTGATCAGGCATATGGTCACTGTCTTGAACACTATTTGGCAATTGTCCACTTATTGAGGAATATAGAGATAGACAGTAAAAAAAACCTTTTATGTGAATGTCAAGATATCTTATTAATGAAAATAAGATACCAGTTATAAAAAACAAATTTCCTAAATTTGCTTGTAACAAATAAGTGAAATGTAGATATAAATCCAAATGAAAAAATTTTAACCCTTTTTTGGGGCCTAGTGCCTAGGCCTTTTGTTATCCATATGTTTTTCCCCCACCGTCCACAGGATGGATATGGAGTGAAATAAACTAACCACTTGGTGGCAATATCTAATCTAGCGAGATCAGGCAACCCACCCCCCCTTAAAAAATTCCCCAGTTCTTTTGGGGGGCAATACTTTTTCCCTTCGTACTTACTGACTGGGTATTTCTTTAGTACACAGCTGAAGGGTTAGCAATTTAAAAACCAAAACAGCATTGATTAGCTATTTTAATTTATGTATCAGTGGCTTCAACTCACAATAAAAAGGCCTGGGTTCCATTTTAAATTTTAAAAAGGGCCTTTGACCCCCCGCACGCTGAGGGAGAATTATTCGAACCCGCGGTAAAAATCAAAAAACTAACCGTCGCAACCACTGGGCCAGCTATTTTCAATAAGATTCACCAAAACTAGGTAAGATAAGATAAGATAAGATTTCTTCGGATTTTTAACCCCGGGGTTAGGCCCCGGGGAAAACCCAAGAAAGTCAGTGCGTCATGGGGGACTGTCTTTATTTCCTTGGGGGCCTTTTAATCTTCCCCCCCGGGTTTGCCCCCCCAAAATGACTAACCCCAGGTACCTATTTGCTGCTAGGTGAACATGACAACGGGTGAAGGGAAAAAACACGTCGGAAACCACCCCCCGGGGAAACCCCGAACCCGGGCCCTCCGTTGTGAAACGAGAGCTCTAGCCCCAGACCACCATGGAAGGGGGCTGGACCACTGTAGGCCCCACAGTGGTCCCCCCAGTGGGCCTATTATTAATGATTAGATTGAAATGTTTTTTTAAAAAATATAAAGCTAAGTGTGTTTGAAATTCTGAAAAAATGGATATTTGGAATATCTCAAATTTTTTTAATTTTTGGGGGAGGGGGTAAATGGGTGATTTTTTTGGGAAAGTCACAAACGTACCAAATGTTTTTTTTTCGGCATGAAGATGTTTTTTTTAAAATTTTTTGAACCTCATAAATTCAAGATAGACGTATTTAGAGGAAAGTGCCAAAGGGGCCAGTCCCCCCACACCGGAACGGGGCCCCTTTTGTCATAAGAACATAAGAAAATAAAAAGAACACTGAAAACGGCCCCATTTGGGCCCCTGCGAGGCAGTTAAATCTCCAACCGGCTTAAGCCAATCCCCCCCCCACCCAGGTCAGGTTACATTCACTTAAGGAAGGAGCCCCCGGGATCTGGGGCCCCCTAGCACAAACTGTCAAGTCCAAAAACACACCCACCCACACCCACTCATGTATTTATTTAAAGATCCCCGGGGTTTAACCCCCCCCAAACCCAGGGTAGGGGCCTTCCCCCTTTTAAGGAATTGTCAGCATCTGACCTGTTTTCACAAGCTAGTCAGGTCCAACCCACCCACCCCCCCCCACTCATGTATTTATTAACCTATTTTTAAAACTAAAAACGCCCCTTGCTTCTATGACGGTACTGGGAAAATTTTTTCCACTCATCCCCAAAACCATTACCAAACCAGTGGTTTCCTATATCCCCCTTTCCGAACTGAATTTTTCCAACTTAAAAAACCTTGCTGCGAGTCCTGTCTTGGCTTGATATTTTTAGCACGTTTTTAAAACCCTTTTTTTTTCCCGTTTTCCATTTTTTTCACCCAGTCATATCCCCCTAATTCTACGCCTTTCTAGAGAGGGGGATTCAAGACCCCCCGTCATCCTCATAGGGGGAAATTTCTATTTTATGGGATCAACTTTGTCATCCTCCTCTGTACGTTTTCCAGTGCATTTATATTCATTCTGTAATACGGTGACCAGAACTGTGCAGCATAATATATAGATATAGAGTTGAAGAAAACCCCGGGGTTTTTTTTTTATACTTTTGATATGAACCAAGGGGTTTTGTTAGCTTTTTGCGAAAAATATGCACTGTTGCCCTTTGGGTAGTTACTACAACCCCGAACTCCTAAATCTTTCTAACCCAAAAAAATTAAGATCTACATTATTCAGTTTATATGTGGGGATTTTATCCCAAACTTTAAAATTTCTTTTTTCTACATTAAATCACCTGCCAAAAATCCGACCACTGCATCAGTCTATTCAACTCATCCTAGAGTGCTCTAATGTCCTCTTTGGGGAAGGGGTTGGGGCCTATTTTGGTGTCATCAGAATTTTTTTTTTTCCAGTTTTTTTGTTCCGATCTTTTGGTTTGTCACATGTCATTCCATATTTTTTTTCAAATAACCAAAAAAAATACAATCGGACCAGTATTAGTGCCCCGCGTGCAATATTTGGGGGGCCCTAAACTATTGGGAAGCCGACAGTGTTGGAAGTCTCGCTAATAGCCGTCCCCGACACAATAGAAGGTAAAAGGGGAAAAAAAAATTTTAAAACATTAATACATGATAAAAAAACCGGAAAAACACCACCTACCCAGAAGTCGGATCTCATCCTCCTGACATGGATGGAACCAACGACGGAGGTGTCGAAAGGGCACAACTAGAGGGGCGTTTTTGTCGGTGGAGACACAGAGATGTGACGTGTGTTACAAGGGGGAAAGGGGTCTAGACACAGAGAGATGGGGGGGTTAACCCCCAAATGTGAGGCATAGGGGGATGTCATGTGACAGTAATGTGACAGTTATTGTGATATGTGCTTGTGACACTGGTAAGATGTGTGTCTTGTGACACTGGTGATTTTGTTGTGACACTGGTAAAATTTTGTGTTGTGACACTGGTAAGATTTTGTCTTGGGGACACTGGTAAGATGTGTTTTTTTTGGGCACTGGTAAGATTTTGTTTTGACACTAAATAAGATTTTGTCTTGTGACACTGGTAAGATGTGTCTTGTGACACTGGTAAGATGTGTGTCTTGTGACACTGGTAAGATGTGTGTCTTGTGACACTGGTAAGATGTGTGTTTTTTTCCCTGGTAAGATGTGTGTCTTGTGACACTGGTAAGATGTGTGTCTTGTGACAGGGGAAAGATGTGTGTCTTGTGACAGGGGTAAGATGTTTTCTTGTGACACTGGTAAGATGTTTTCTTGTGACACGGGAAAAGATTTTTTTTTTGACAGGGGTTAAGATGTTTTCTTGTGACACTGGTAAGATGTGTGTCTTGTGACACTGGTAAGATGTTTTCTTGTGACAGGGGTTAAGATGTGTGTCTTGTGACACGGGAAAAGATGTTTTCTTGTGACACTGGTAAGATGTTTTCTTGTGCCCCCTTTAAGATTTTTGGGACATGGTAATTCTGTGTAATGGATTTTTATTTTTTGCCACCAAGTGCTGGTTTTTGTCCCCCCCATATCCATCCTGTGGACGGTAGTGCAAGAGCATATGGATACACAAAAGGCCTAGGAACTGGCCCCAAAGGGGTTTTAACAATTGCATTTGGGTTTAATCTACATTTAAATTTTTTCTTTACAAAAATTTAGGAAATTTGTTTGTCAATTGGTATCTTATTTCATGAATAAGATATCTTGACATGTCACATAGGTTATTATACTGTCTATCTCTATTTCCCCTAAAAAAATTCCCACAATTCAGCACATAGTGTTCAAGACAGTGACCATACCCCTGATCACATAATTTGCATTTAGTTTGATCATCATCTGTCTCTCCCAAACTGTCAAAGTACCTGTAGCCAAGCCGGGCCTGGCCACTACAACATCAGTCAGTCTGTTCACTTCCCAAAAAGGCTCCAAAAACATGCCCATCTGTGCTCGCATTATCATGAGCACAGATAGGCACGTTCATGGAAATTAATTTGGTTTATATCTACATTCCCCTTTTTTAAAGAAAATTTTGGGGAAATTTGCTTAGAAAAAATGGTCCCCCTACCTTCACTAATAAGATATCTTGACATGTCACATAGGTTATTATACTGTCTATCTCTATTTCCCCTAAAAAAAGTGGACAATTCAGCAAAATAGTGTTCAAGACAGTGACCATATGCCTGATCACATAATTTGCATTTAGTTTGATCATCATCTGTTTCCCCCTAGAAGTACTTGTCCCCCAACCCCGGCCACTACAACATCAGAAAATTTTTTCATTGAAGTGGGGGGTGCATAATAAAGATAAAAAACCAAACAAAAAAACTCTTCATGGTGCTCTGTTTTTTTTTTGATATCTTTATTATGCACCCCATACCCACCTGTGGGCGGTAGTCAAAAGTTTAAAAAGGGTTTTACAAATGGGTCCAGGGAGGGGCCCCCAAAATTTTTTGATAGCTGAGAAAACAAAGGTAATGAACCCCAAAATTACAAAAGGGAATGAAACATGAAAAAAAAATTTAATTACTTTTTATACATGGTTACAATCATGAACAAATTATAACGCAATGAACACTTCACTAGTCTACCGGGGACAACTGTAATGAGTTCTTTTGGGCAAATTTTATTGTTTCACACATACACACTTACATATACACATACACACATACACACACACACACACATACACATACACACACATATATACATACACACACAACTGGAAGCTGAAGACTCAGATGAGTCAAAGGGATGTTGGGAAAAACATTTCTTCAGCCACAGAGTAGTCAGGAAGTGGAATAGTCTAGGGGGAAAAATAGTGGAGGCAGGAACCATACACAGTTTTAAAACGAGGTATGATAAAGCTCATGGAGCATGGAGGGAGACCCAGTAGCGGACAGCGGGGCTGAGTCTCGACCCCTGAAAACCCAATTGGATGAGGATGGAGAAGGGCAAAAAACCGCTGACAGAGAAAAGCTAGGCGGACAAAGGCTACAAACCTCGGCAAAGGAGAAAGCCCTTTTGGGGGGGGGAAAACCGTCCCCAAACACACATAAACCCCGATAACTGCGGCAGCATATGGGCGACGGGAACCTAAGATTAGCGTTCCGTTCCAACAAGGGGAACGTTCAAGCCCTTTTATCCGGACGGGGGCCCTACTAAATGCAGCCCCCGTTAACCACACCTGGTCAAGCACGTAAAGAAAAGAAAAAGGAAAAGGTTTCGACAAGGTTAGTTCCCCAACTCGGGGGGCTGTCTTATGAAAAAAAGGTTGGGGGAAAAAGGGGCTAACACCACTGGAGGAAAGAAGGGCCCAAAGGAGACATGATAACGACATACAAAATACTGCGGGGAATTGCCAAAGGAGACAGTGACAGGATGTTCCAGAGAGGGAACACAGAAACGGGGGGCACAACTGGAAGCTGAAGACTCAGATGAGTCAAAGGGATGTTAGGAAGCATTTCTTCAGCCACAGAGTAGTCAGGAAGTGGAATAGTCTAGAGAAAGAAAATAGTGGAGGCAGGAACCATAAAAAAATTTTAAAAAAAGGGTAAAGCTCATGGAGCGGGGGAAAGACCCAAAACAGAAAAACGAAAGGGGGGGGCCGGGGCTGAGTCTCCCCCCCGCAACCACAAAAAGGGGCCCCACACACAACAGGCCCAGCCTTCAATCGACATGTGCACAGGACAAAATAGAAATAGTCGGGGATTTAACAATGTATTTTTTTCCTTTTTAGTCCAAATTATATTACGCTTTTTGTACCAAAAAATCATCTTTTATTTTATATTTTATATCCCCGGACAATAACCTTTATTATATTATTACAGTATTGCAGTGTTGGTTATGAGAGCAGAATCCTTAGATGACAGACCGAATAACCCCGGTTTTCCCCAACTCTTTAACTAATATTGTAATATGTATTTTTTCCTCCTCTAGTACACTTTTTTTTTCCCCCCCACACCTTCGGGAAAACCCAAAGGGATGTTCTGGTCTTCCCATTATTTCTGTTGCCCTTGGGAACAAACCTTTCCTCTGCCTCCTTGCATTTCGTTCTATTCCATCATTTCTTTTTCTGACTTTACTACCAATTCTCTGCCCCCAACCTCCTGCAGGAATTTTCCCCCTTTCCCCGTGTAGCCCCCTTTTTTTAGATTTTTTTTTATTCAACCTCTGTTACCCCCCCCCTTTAAAGTAAAGAACAGTAAAAAAAAAGGTTTTTTCTTCGTAAAGGTTACAATGTGTAATTACAATATTTTTTTCTAAGTACAAAGAATGCAACTATTATGTCAGGGCATTTCGGGCAGTCTAGTCCTAATACATAGAAACAACTTAAAACTGGGAGTAAGGGGACAAAATAATACTTAAAAAAAGGGGGGCAAGTAGTCTGGTTTTAATTTTTTTTTTAAATTTTTTACCCCTCGAATAAAAAAGGTGGAGGTTTTAAGAATAAAATTCCCCAAAATTTCATGATAAAACTTAGTTCAGGTGTTTTTCATTGGGGAATTTCGAAATTAAAACCCTAAGGACCAAAAAAATTTTGTAGATGTTTTGGTTTTTTTGGTTAATATTGAGAGATAAAATGATTTTTTGGGGAAAATCCTAAATTTATAAGTTTTTTAAGGGATTCCTTTTCCGGTTCCGGGGGCAGTTCCCCATTTTGGGCCCTTTGTGGTTTTTGGGCGCCCAAAATTCCCCCCAAATTTTCAACAGGCCTTGGGGTTCAGGAAAAAAAAAAGAAATTTACATCTTTGGAAAAAAAAACCCAACCTGCCCCACCACCACCAGCAGTAGTCAACCTGCTCTCACCACCACCAGCAGTAGTCAACCTGCCCCACCACCACCACCAGCAGTAGTCAACCTGCTCTCACCACCACCACCAGCGGGAGTTAACCTCCTTTACCACCACCACCAGCAGTGAACCTTCACCCCCCCACCCCACGGGGTGGGCAACCTGTCTCACCCCCCCCCAGGATGGTTTATTCATTTTGTGCCGGGGAAATTTCCCCATTTTGGTAAATAACCAAAAAGAAGCCTTAAACACACCACGGATGGGGGCTTCTGAGTTGAGTTGGTGCCTTCCCCGAGCTAAAGCCTGGGTTCACACGGCGGGGGTCTGCGTTCGATTCCCACCCCGGGTAGAAACATTGGGCGTGTTTCTTTAAAACCGGTTGTCTATGTTCACCCATCAGTAAAATGAGTACCGGGGGTTAGTCGACTGGTGGGGGTCGATCCTGGGACAAGGCCCCAATTTTCCCGAAATGCTCTGCAAAAAAAAGGGTTTCTATATAGTAGTATGTCATTGATGTCAGCTGACTGTTTTTTAAGTCAGGAAACATGACAGGTTTTCCCTGGGCGGGGGTTTAATCAGATGATGACCCGTTGGAACTTTTGGTTACACCCCCCCCAAAAAAAAAAACCCTTTTTAACGTTCAGCTAAAAACTTTGGGGCCCCGCCCCCGGACCCATTATGTCCTCTGTAATCTTTTGACTACCGCCCACAGGATAGGTATGGGGTGCATAAAAAAATTTCTAACAAACAAACACCCTTTTACGAGTTGACGAAGGTGGTGGTTGACATATTGATATTTTTTAATCTTCTAGGAAGGTCGGGGTGGTTTTTTAAATTAAAATCCTTTGGGATTATTGGGAAATTTTTTTAGATTTGGTAATGTAGTCCTAGGATTTAAAACATGGGAAAAGGGTTTGGCCCTTTTCAATAGGCGAACGTTGGTTTTTTTTTAGTTTGATATCTTTTTTGGGGCCCCATACCACCCGGGTGGAGGCAAAAAAAGGTAATGGGTTTTCCAGGGACCTCTTTGCTTGGGGATTCAAAAGGAAAAACCAGATGGTCCAATGGCCAGTTAAAAGGTATTTGGGGGATTACAGAGGTATATAAACCCAGAGAGGGGGGCCCCCAAAGTTTTGATAGAAAAAGGTGCAAGGGAAAATTAATTCACAGTTAAAGGGTTTTGAATATGTAAAAAACCCCCTTTACATGGTTCCCCCGGGGAAAAAATTTAAAAAGCAATGAAAAATTTTTAGTCCCCAAAAAGAAAACTGTAATGAGTTATTGGTGCAAATTTTAATTGTTGGGTCACACACACACACATATACATATACACATACACACGCATACATGTAAAAAAAACACATACACATACACACATGTACATACACACACACACACACACACACGTGTCAATGCTTTATTTACAGGGAGCAAAGTGGGGGTTTTTTTCCAGAATGGTCTGTAATATCCCTGTGGATAAAATTTTTTGACATATCTTGAACATTTCTAAATGAGTAGTCTCTAAATTCATTAATTTTACCCCCCCCAGCATAATGACAAAAGGGGGACAAAACCCAAAACGGGAAAAGTTTCCATTTTTGGGGGGTCTACACTGGTGGTGGTTTTTTTAACCTGCCAAAGATACTTGTAACCCCCCCAGGGGGGGGGGGGGGAACCAAAAGAGTCTGCTTATTTTGTTGGATGCACCATAGACATGTGGCTCCTCCTGCATGATAGAATGATGATAGATGGACATTGGTGTAAAACCCCCCTGAGTTTAAAAGTAAAAAAATTCAGTTGAAGTTCTTTCGTTTATTGTTCTCAAACTGCTAACTGACAAGCCAATTTTGTAATCTTTTCCCCTTTTTTGAAAGCATAAAACTTAGCCAATTTATCAGTTTTTTTCCATCTGAAGACCAATGTGAGATGGAATCCACAGCATGTGCACTCTGACCTACCCCCAAAACCCCTACCACCCCTGCCCCGGGTTTTGGCCGACATGCTAGTTATACTTGATGAGTTGAGAGTTTTTTATGGATGACAGAGAACCCAGTTACAATTAGAGATTAAACCCCCAAGATACATGGAACGTTTTTTGAGTGAAGGGGTTTTCCAGTTCTGTCGAAGGGTAGAGGCCCTTTTTATTGATGCGTGCTCCAATTTTTTAAAAAGAGAGCCATCACCTGTATGACAACAGCACCTACCAGCTGCACCAGTGGATTGGTGAAAAAAACCATCAACGTAAATAATTTGGGGAGAGAGTGTGCTGTTTTGGCTAAATTATCAATACAGTTTAAGGAAAACATGTTTGGCTTAAAAGGGGAAATTTGGTTGTGATTTAAGAAATTTGGGGGAAGGAGGGATGGTATTTGGGGAAGGGGGGGAATATTATGGGCGGAAAAGGGGCCGCTGTTGCCTTACTTGCCACAGATCTGTATCTGATTCATCCCCAGGTCGGTTCCATTTTTTTGATCCATTGGGGGGATGTTCACCAGTGTGAGGAAAGTTTTGGGGGGCTTTTGCATGGGTTTGAATGGGTTTCCCCGGGCATTTAACCCCCAAATTTGGATATTTCTTTCAGTAACACATCTCTGATGCTTGGAATATCAAGTTTTTTCTGCATATTTAAAATTTTGGCAGTACGAGGGCATCCTAAAAGGGCCCCCTTTTTTTTTGTTCGATTTTTTTCCAACCCCCCCAAGCTTCCAGTCAGACACAAAGGAAGGGAAGTAGTGGGGCAGCATAATAAAAAAATGACCCCAATAAAAGCAAAAATACATCTTTTCCCAATTTTAACATTAGCACCATACCTGGGGTGAAACCCCGCCACAACCCCTAAGTGCTCTCACCCGTTTCCCCAAAAAATTCCCAAAGCCCTTTTTTTTTTTTACATTTTTAAAAAAATTTTTTTAATTTATTTTAATAGGGGAGAGTATTTTATTTTTTTTATCAGTGAGATTATAACCCCCCGGTCTTGACAGGGGGGCTAGTACATGGTTAAGGATGTTTTGGTGTTGGAGAATCCGGGGTGTGAATCATTATATCATCAAAAAACTGATCATATAATGATGGGGCTCCCAGCATGATTGGAAGGCATTAATTAGAATATTGAATAGGGGGATTTTAGCACACCTCCCTGGGGGTTCCCCAATTCAAAGTCTTTAGTTATACTTCTATGCCCCTGGAACAAAAGAAGACTTTCTGTTGGACAGGTACCTTTTTAACCAAAGGGGGGAAGCCATCCTCCAACATCCATTCTGGCAATTTACTAATGATTACATGTCTGTTGGCAACATCAAAAGCAGATTTAAGGTCAAGGAAGGTAGTGTATGAGCTGTCAGTGTGCAGAGTGAGAAAGGTGGCTATGCATTGGTGAAACCCCCCATGCGGGGAAACCATGAACCCGGGGGGGGGAAAAAAATGTTTGATTCTGTACATGAGACGATTAAAATCATCCTCTAAAATTTTTTTACATAAGCAGTTAGTAAGAGATATTGGGAAAAATTTTGTTGATTGGGTTTGGGGAATGGGAATGATGAGGTGTTGGTCCAAGTTTTGGGGGACCCCCCCATTAAAATAGCTCATGTTGTATAATTCGAAAAAAGGATTGCCTGGTTTTTGACACAGCAATTTAAAAGATATTGTAGGTAACCCCCATCCTCACCAGGTGACGGGGGGTTTTCCTTTAGTTAGTGCTGCATCAAGTTCAAAGTCAGTGAAAGGAATGTTACAGTCATTTTCCCTTTTCTGAGCATAAAACAAAAAAATCTCCCCCCAGCATCATATTTGTCATTTAATTTGCCCCAAGAAAAACCCCCCCTGCTGACGGCAGTGCGGGGGCCACGGGGCACAACCAAAACACATCCGTGTGCAGCTGCGCGGAAACCCACCCCCGTTTTTTCCCCCTCAGACCTGGGAAACTCGGGAGGTATCCCAAAGTACCGTGGATATATTTCTCCATCCCCACCCATTACAGTAAGACAATACCTTTCTCTCAGTATCTGGCCATTTTTTTGGGGGAAAAAAGTGAGGGGTTTTTAACTGTGGGTCTGTGCAGTCGGACGCATATCCGTAGGATCGGGGCCCCCTTAAATCTAAAACTTTTTTTATACTGCTTAGATATTGCTTAGAGGATATTCAGGCAGGACACTAAACCTCTTGAATTCTTGGAGAACTATAGTGACTGCATGTGATGATTTGAAGGGAAGAGTCCAGTGAGACTAGGGCTCTACTTGGACCTGTTGTAACGAGACTTTGTCGTAAAACAAAGAAAGGTTGAGAGCACTTGGAGTTGTGGCAGGGTTTCACCCCAGGTATGGTGCTAATGTTAAAATTGAAAAAAAGATGTATTTGATATTAGATCATTAGTTGATTATGCGGGGACTACTTGCTCTTGTGTCTGACTGGGGGGTTGGAGGGTTGGAAAAAAACAGAACAAGCAATGAGGATCATTTTAGGATGCCCTCGTACTCCCAAAAAATTTTAAAATGCAGAAAGAACTTGATATTCCAAGCATCAGAGATCGTGTTACTAAAAAAAACCCCAAGGGGGTTAAATGCTCAGGCAAGCCCATTCAAACCCATGCAAAAACCCCCCCAAATTTCCCCCTGCACTGGTGAACATCCCCCTAGATGGATCGAAAAAACTGTAACCGACCTCCGCATGAATCAGATACATGATCTATGTCAAGAAAGGGCAACGGGGGGGACTTCCCCCTCCATGGAATTTCCCCCCTTCCAAACTACCATCCCTCCTTTTCCCCCCAAATTTTTCTTAAATCACAACCAAAGCTTCGCCTTAAACCAAACATGATCCTAAATGTATTGATAATTTAGCCCAAAACACACTCTCTCCAAAAAATTTTTACGTTGATGGTTCTGTTCCCCCTCCCCCCGGGCAGTTTTGGAGTGTTGCTGTTGTCATACACTGGTGCAGCTGGTAGGTGCTGTTGTCATACACTGGTGCAGCTGGTAGTGCTGCTGTTGTCATACAGAGTGATGGCCCCTTTAAAAAATTTGGAGCACGATCAATAACTGGGCCTCTACCCTTCCCCACAGAACTGTTTGCCATACTCCCCCTTCACTCAAATGCGTCCATGTTTTTAAAGGGTTTAAATTCTAATTGTAACTGATTCTTGTCATCCATAAATGATCTCGACTCTCAAATAACTTGAAAAATGCTCGTGTCAGAAGCCAGACACAGGTATGGGGATTCTGGATAGTAGAGTCAGAGTGCACATGCTGTGGTTCCCCCTCACATTGGTTTTTTAGATGCATTATAGAACTGATAAATTGGCTAAGTTTTATGCTTTCAAAAGGGGATAGGGGTTTCAATCTTGGCTTGTCAGTTAGCAGTTTGAGAACAATAATACGAAAAGAACTTCAACTGAATTTTATTGACTTAAGACTCAGGGGGAAAATTACACCAGTCAGTCCATCTATCATCATTCTATCATGCGGAAGGCCACATGTCTATGGGCATCCAACAAAATAAGCAGACCCCTTAAAATCACTACCCTTCCCCCGGCTGGGTTACAAATATCTTTGGCAGGTTAAATCACCACCACCAGATGTAGACCAAACAAAATGTGAAACTTTGCCAGTTACATTATTGTCCCCCCTGCGTCATTATGTACTGGGGCTCACCCTGCGTCTTTTTTACTGGAGTGCGATAAAATTAATGAATTCGAGACTACTCACTCAGAAAAAAAAATTCAAAAAATGTCAAAAAGTTTTATCCACAGTGGTATAATTTTAGACCATTCTGGGGAAAAAACCCCCACTTTGCTCCCTGTAAATAAAGCATTGACACGTGTGTGTGTGTGTGTGTGTGTATGTATATATTTTGTGTATGTGTTGTGTTATGTATATCATGTATGTGTGTGTATGTGTGTGTGTATATGTATGTGTATATGTATAAAGGGGGGTGTGACCCAACAATTAAAATTTTACCAATAACTCATTACAGTTTGGTGGGTGTAGACTAATAGATTGCTCATTGCTTTATAATTTGTTCATGGGGCAACCATGTACAGACGGGAAATTTACTTACATGATTCATTACCTTGTAACTAGTAATTATTACCATTGTACCTTGTTCAGCTATCAAAAAATTTTGGGGGCCCCGTCTCTGGACCCTATATATACCTCTGTAATCTGCAAATACCTTTTTTAAATTGTCATGATTGTGACCATCTGGTTCATTACCTTTGTAACTTGCTCAGCTATCAAACTTTTTTGGTCCAGTCCCCCGGGCCCATTATTTTCCCCAATCTTTTTTCTACCGCCCCCAGGATGGGTATGGGGTGCATAATAAAAATATCAAACTAACTAACTAGACTAGGGCTTAAGAAGGTTGGAAGACCAAAAATTATTTTTTTCCATCAAGTCCCCCTTTTTGTTTTTCATGTAGGTGGGGAATTCTTGCAGATGCAGTTATTTAAATCTGTCCCATAAGAGACAGATTTGGGCAGAATCTCACCTTAAAAGGCCATAACACCGTAGCAATCGCATCTGCAAAAAAAAGACAGGAGGGGAAAAGAGAACCTTCAAAACCAGGGATGCAAAGCCCATGTTGACCCCTTTTTCAGATCCTTGTTCTATCTGGGGTGGAATATTGCTGCACACAAACCCGCCCCTTTTTAAGGCAGGGGAAATTGCTGACCTTGAAAATGTGCAGAAAACCCCTTCCGGACCCCCAAAATGCGAAAAAACCCCTAAACCCCCGGGAAACGGGGGTTTTTTAAAAAACCGTACCCCCCAGAACGCAGGCGGGAGAGATCATTATTATATACACGGGGAAAAAATTTCCCCGGGGGGAGTACCAAACTTGCACACGGGGTCCCCTTTTCAAAAACAAAAAACTCGGGAAAGATGTAACACCCCCCCAAAAAAACAGGGGGGCCATAGCACGTTGGACAAAACAATAAGTGTCAGGGCCCAAGTTTTTTAACTGCCTCCCAGCATACATGGGGGGATTACCAATGCCCCCTGGCTGTTTGGGGCCGGACAGGCACCTAAAGTTTTACCTGACCAGCCAGGCTGGGTTTGTACGTTGGACTGCGTGGGCCAGCAGTAACAGCCTGGTTGATCAGGCCTGGTAACATGAGGCCTAGTCACAGCCGGGGCCCGGGGGGCTGCCCCCTGGAATTCTCTCCAGGTAAACCAAAAACCACTAGTGAGCCTGAGAGGAGTTATTTCAGCGGGGGTGTCAACAGTATGTATTGTGGGAAGAAGCTCACAAAGGCAGCCAAAGACAAATTTCCACACCCTTTATGTGCATAGTATTCTTGCATAGTGTACTCACCTAATTGTGGTTGCAGGGGTCGAGATCACCCTGGCCCCCCTTTTCACTGTCCCTGCTGGGCCTTCTCTCCCTGCTCCATGAGCTTTATCATATTTGTCCTAAAGCTATGTATGGTTCCTGCCCCTCATCGTTTGCTAGACTATTCCACTTCCTGACTACTCTATGGCTGAAGAAATGCTTCCTAAACCCTTTTTGACTCATCTGAGTTTCAGTTCAATTGCCCCCCTTGTTTCTGTTTCCCCCTTTTTGGAACATCCAGTCACTATCTACTTTGTTCCCCCCACATTTTTTGTATTTGTTATCATGTCTCCTCAACCCTTCTGTCCTCCAGTTTTTGTCCTATTTCCCTCAACCTTTCTTCGTGGACAGTCCCCTGACGGGAGCAACCTTTGCAAACCTTTGCACTTTCTCTAATTTTTTTATGTGCTTGACCAGGTGGGGGGTTCCCCGCTGGTGCTGCATACTCTAGTAGGGGCCCCGACGACACCGTGTAGTCAGGCCCCCATTTTGTTAAGGTAATGGAACTAATCTTAGGCGCCAGTCGCCCATATGCTGCCGCAGTTATCTGGTTGATGTGTGCTTCCGGGGGCGTGTTTGGTGTTATACCCCGTTTTTTTTCCCCTTTTAAAGGTTTGTAGCCTTTGTCCACCTAGCCTGTACTCTGTCAGCGTTCTTCTTTGCCCTTCCCCCTCTTCATGACTTTGCATTTGGTTGGGGTTTTAAAAAAAGCCAGTTGCTGACCAGATGTCCCGCCAGGTCTCTTAAGTCCCCCTTGGGGCCCCATCCCCTTTGATTTTCCTCATTAATTTCACATCATCTGCGAACAGAACCTTTGGTCCTCATGTCATTCACAATTCCAAAATAACTGGTCCTAGGACCCCTCGGGCCCCCCTCGTCCCGGCGCCCACTGTGATACCTCATCACGCACCATGACCCGTTGTTGCCTCCTGTGAGGTATTCCTGATCCATTCCAGTGCTCTTCCTTTTAAAACTTGGTCTTCCAACTTTTCACTAACCCTTTTAGGAACTGTGTCGAAGGCCTTCCTGGTTCAGGAAAATGGGGAATTGGCTTCTGTTTAATTAAGAAGTAGTTTTTTTAGGGTTTAGGGAATTTGATGTTCTGTGTATGTATGGGACAAAATATGAGTTTTGTCTCTTATTTAGCAAGTTCAGTTTTTTGAAAAGTGGTGGGGTGTGCTATCTGCACAGGGCTGGTAATAACCCCACAACAGTTTTTTGGGGGTTTTAAAGGTTTAAAATTTGCCTGTGGTTGATCCCCAGGCACAAATACCATAGGTGAGGAAATTAAAAAATTTTTTTTTTGGCTATGTTTTGGGGGGGAAAAATTTAAAAACACTCAAGGAGAAGACCTAAAATTTCCCCCCAGTGTGTTTGATATTTAAAATTGGATATTTAAGGCTCTATTGCCAACCAGCATAAATATGTTTTGTCTATGTTTTGAGTGAGTTTTTTTTGATCATCCAAAAATATATCTTTCTGGGTTTTTAACAGTGTTCCCGACAGCTGAGTCTGGGGGAGTACACATAAGTAGTGTCATCTGGGAATAAAAAAGGGGAGGAGTTGGGGGCATTGGGAGATTTGATGTGATGAGAAAAAGAGGGCCGGACCACCCTGGGGCTTGACAGGCTGGAAGCAGAGTTTTCTCCCCTTTTATATACGTATACATTTGGGTCTTTTAAAAAGGTTTTTGGAGTCAAGAGAATGTCCTCTGATGTCGTAATGATTTTTTTTGGGGGGAGATTGTGACTGTATCAAACGCTTTTGGGTCATAAGATCCCAGAGGATATTCATTTTTTTGAATTGTATTTAGTTCAAGCATTTGTATAAAGCATCATTCGTACTTTTTTTTGGGTTAACCCAAACCAGGGGGGTTTAATATGTTTTGGCAAATTTTGGGGTAAAGTCTTTTTTTTTATTTTTTTCAATATCTTTGAAAGTAAGGGCAATTGATACGAGTCTATAGTTGTTCAAGTCAGTTGGATCCCCTTTGTGGTCGGGGTGACCCTTGCTGTCTTAAAAATACTAGATGGGAAGGCTGAAGCAAGATTTGTTGAACATTCTTTCAATAATGGGCAGCCATGTGCACTTTTAATACTTTAAATACTTTATTGAGACATGGTACAATGTAAAAAAACCCAAGCCAAAAACACGAAAAAATTTTTTCATTACCTTCTTGAAAAAAACCCCTTTCACCCAAACAAAAACCCATATCAACCATTCCCAGCAAAGTAGAATAATCCTTAACGTAAAACCTGACTTTAA
>WNWK01034106.1:0-20657 GCA_009830355.1 Cherax destructor | reverse complement strand
TGTTGTGATAGATGGTTGATGGTTGTTGTGATAGATGGTTGATAGTTGTTGTGATAGATGGTTGATGGTTGTTGTGATAGATGGTTGATAGTTGTTGTGATAGATGGTTGATGGTAAACTGAAGTGATTTAATGTTAATTGTGAGTTGTGGTCAGTGACAGTCGATGGAGATATGTTATGAACTTTGATAAGTTGAAAATACTGATGAGTGATGGTGAGATGTTATGTGTTATGTGTTGTGGTGTTGCATGTTTGTAGATGAGTTGTAGTGAGGATGGTTGATGATTAGTTGAAATTAGTTGGTATTGGCGATGGATAGTTAATAAATTGCTTGGTTATTCTTTCTGTCCCAATGTGCATATTAAGATGTGTGTTCACATATCTGTGCTTTTCTTTGCGTTTATAATCATTGTTATTATTTTCTTGTGTTTCCTTTCCACTTATCAATAGTGAATAAGGTTAGAATCCTTTCCCTGTAAGTCACGTATGTCTTAGAAAACAAACACAAGGTGACCACAGCTTGAGTAGATGTAGTAGACCTGAAATAACACTATGATACTCATACAAGATATTTTCTCAGCTACTCTGCTTAGTGGAACAGTAATGAAATGTAGGTTTAAACTGAGCATAAAAACACACATATTTCTTGCACTCGATGGTGCAGGAAATATGTGAAGGACTTATGAGTAACCATACAAGGAAGTATAAAAAATCAATTTTAATTAAGAATATTTCATATTATTTTCGAAAAATACATGAAACATTAAAAATCTCAGAAAAATGTGCTAAAATCGTGTTTTATTGCATATTTCGACGTTTTAGAGTGGTTTGAGTGCTTTCCTGGCAAAACTCATTTTTCAGCTAAAATACTTAGATTTTCACACTTTTAAATAGAATTTCTACTGCAATTGAAATTTATGGGAAAAGTAAGCAAAATTTTATGATTTTTCTTTAGGAAGCTTACTTATAGAAATATTTTATCTAAAAAAATAGTTTTTCAGAAAACCCTTGAAAATGCCTTAACCCTTTCAGGGTTATTGACGTACTAGTACGGCTTACGCGCTGGGGTTATTGACGTACTAGTACGCATAAATTCTAGCGCCTTCAAATTAAGCGCGAAATGGCTGGTAGGCCTAGTGGTGAGAGAATGGGTCTGCGTGGTCAGTGTGCGCAGTAGGAAAAAACACGGGGAGCCAGTGGTGCATTGTGGGAACGCCATGTTAGTACACATTTTTCACCATGCCGGGCGGTAAGAAACTCCTCACTCCTCGGCGAATTGGGACTCTTTTGTTCCCCAGTGACAGTTCTAACACCGATGGGAGTGTCAGTGGTGATAAGTTTCAAGGTTTTGAAGCAGTTGTGACCGAAACTAATGATCATAATACCGGTAATATTGAGGAAAACCCAGACGACCCTCAGCCCCTCACCTCCGGTGCTGTGGCATCTTGTTCACGCTCAATTGTACCAGAACGAAAGAGGAAACTGTTATTTACTCATATCCCAGACTTTGATGTGAGCAATGGTGATGATAGTGATAGTGAATATGAACTCCAAGCTCTTCAAAACAGTTCCAGTAGCGAGAGTGGTGTGGAATATTCTCCAGTGAAGCGTCAGTATATACGACATTATATGCGCTCTGGTAGCGTGCCATATGCTGTTCCAAGGGGAAGGAGTACATCTCGGAGTACATCCCGTGGGGGTACAACAGGAAGTAATGGTGAAAATGACAATGATAGCGTTGCAATTGGAATGAGAAATGCGCAAGCATCTGTTAGTGGTAGTGGTGGTGGTGCCAGGCGCGAGGCACCAGCAGTGGACCATGCTGGCACCGACGCCGCTGAGTCAGCTCAGCTACAACAAAGGCAACCCTCACCCACCCACCAACCCCCACAACCACAACCTCCACTCCCACAACCCCCACAACCTCCACAACCTCCACAACCCCCACAACCACCTGTAAATATCCAGTACCCACCAGCAGACCGCACCTGGGATTGGCAAGCAGCTGACAATTTTATTCCCAGTCCCCATCAGTTTGATGAAAGTCAATGTGGAATACGCCCATCGTGTCCACTTGGGAACAATGCCAGTGAACTGGAATGCTTTGAATTATTCTTTGATGAACCTCTGATGGATATTATTGTCAGGGAAAGCAACAGATACTACGAGTACACCATGGCAAACACAATACTTTCACCAACATCACGCCTCAACAGGTGGAAAGAGACAACTGTAGGCTGAGATGTACTTGTTCTTTGCCACAATAATGCTTATGCCTCATGTTTATAAGCACAGTGTCAAATCATACTGGTCGACAGACCGCCTGATTGCAACACCAGGTTTCAGTGATATAATATCAGTGAATCGATTTGTGCTACTGCTGAGGATGCTTCACTTTTCAGACAAAACCACCCCTGACAGAAACGATAGGATATATAAGATTAGAAATGTGTTTCTGTATCTGAAAGAGAAATTCAATATGCATTTTTATCCCTTCAGGAAGCTTGTTATTGACGAGTCACTGATTCTGTTCAAAGGTAGACTGTCGTTCAAGCAGTATATACCAAGCAAGAGGAAACGCTTTGGTATAAAGTTGTTTGTGCTTTGTGATTGCTCCAGTGGTATTGTATTGATATTATTGTGTATACCGGAAGTTATACATTGCAAGATACCAGGAGGTTATTGGGTATCTCTGGTGATGTGGTTAGAAAAATGATGGAACCATATCTTGGTAAGGGGCATATATTATATACTGATAACTGGTACACAAGCCCCTCCCTCAGTGATTTTTTGCGAGTGAACTTGACAGATGTGTGCGGTACAGTGCGTGCAAATCGTAAGCATATGCCTAGGTTCAGTGCAGGCACTCCTAGAGGTCAGGTGCAAGCGTTTGCTGCCAATGACATCATGGCATTTCGGTGGCATGACAAATGAGATGTCACACTGTTGTCATCTATTCACCCTAACGAAATGACAGATACTGGCAGGGTGAGTAGAGAGACCGATGAACCCATTCTAAAACCTGCAGCTATGATTGACTACACTCTCAATATGCGCTTAGTGGACAAATGTGACATGCAAATTGGGTTTGCTGATTGTGTTCGCAAGAGTTACAAGTCGTACATAAAACTCTTTTTCACATTCTGACATTACCATGCTCAATGCTTATAATATCTATAAGTTGAAGACCACAAACAAACCACCATATGGCGATTTTTGTTTGTCTGTCATCAGACAAATAATATTCAAGTACCAAGGAGCAACACCTGCAATAGAAACACGCCCAACACCAAGTCATCAACACCTACCCTCGTCTGAGGAAAAGGCTCAGAAGAGGTGTTTTGTCTGTGCACATACAAAAACGCCCACAACAACGCAAAGACACTCGTTTTATGTGTGTGGAATGTGAAACACCACTGTGCATTTAACCATGTTTCAGAGACTTCCACAGGCTGCAGAACTTCTAGAAACATGTCCAGTGACTCTATGTATGTATATATATGATTGAACAATATAAATAACTAATATTTGTTATTGTAAAAATTGTAAATACATTGTGTAAACAAATTAGTGAAAGAAACTTCATGTGAATATTGTGTAATAAATAGTGAGTGAATATTTGAAAAACAGCACTTATATTGGTCTCACAGGCCATAAAAGTTATTTGCAACAAAAAAACCAAAATTCGATCAGAAAACAAGTCCAAGAAAGAAAAAAAAATATTACCGGGTGACCGGCAGTCAGCGATGTTGCCGACACCGGCTCCATTTTCGCCAAATTCAAATCTTTATATCTCGGTGAGTATTGATCGCAAAAATGTATTTTTTAGCCTATTAGATTTAGAAAAAATAACTCTATCATTTCATAAGAATTTTTTTTTTTTTTTGAAATTCATGGACCCTGAGAACGAGATTCGGAGACCCCCCTTGGACCCTGAAAGGGTTAAATCGTCAAAAAATGCAATAAAATCAAGTTTTATAGCATTTTTGAATATTTATTAATTATTTACATATTTTTAAAAAATCCCATTAAAAATCTATAAAAATCAATATTTTTATAGAATATTTCATATTATTTTCGAAAAATACATGAAACATTAAAAGCTCAGAAAATGTGCTAAAATCGATTTTATTGCATATTTCGACGTTTTAGAGGTTTGAGTGCTTTCTAGCAAAACTCATTTTTAGTTAAAATACTTAGATTTTCACATTTTAAATAATTTCTACTGCAATTGAAATTTATGGGAAAAGTAAGCAAAATTTTATGATTTTCTTTTAGGAAGCTTACTCATAGGTATATTTTATCTAAAAATAGTTTTAGAAAATCCTTGAAAATGCCTTGAATCGTCAAAAAATGCAATAAAATCAGTTTTATAGCATTTTAATATTTATAAATTATTTACATATTTTTAAAAATCCCATTAAAAATCTATAAAAATCAATATTTTTATAGAATATTCATATTATTTTCGAAAATACATGAAACATTAAAAGCTCAGAAAAATGTGCTAAAATCGCATTTATGGCATATTTCGACGTTTTAAGCGGTTTGATGTGTTTCTGACAAAACTCATTTTTAGCTAAAATACTTAGATTTTCCACACTTTTAAATAGAATTTCTACTGCAATTGAAATTTATGGGAAAAGTAAGCAAAATTTTATGATTTTCTTTTAGGAAGCTTACTCATAGGTATATTTTATCAAAAATAGTTTTCAAAATCCGTGAAAATGCCTTGAACGTCAAAAATGCAATAAATATAGTTTTAGCATTTTGAATATTTATTAATTATTTACATATTTTTAAAAATCCATTAAAAATCTATAAAAATCAATATTTTTATAGATATTTCATATTATTTTCGAAAAATACATGAAACATTAAAAGCCAGAAAAATGTGCTAAAATCGTATTTATTGCATATTTCGACGTTTTAGAGCGGTTTGAGTGCTTTCTGCAAAACTCATTTTTAGCTAAAATACTTAGATTTTCACATTTAAATAGAATTTCACTGCAATTGAAATTTTGGGAAAAGTAAGCAAAATTTTATGATTTCTTTAGGAAGCTTACTCATAGGTATATTTTATCTAAAAAATAGTTTTCAGAAAATCCTGAAAATCTTGAATCGTCAAAATGCAATAAATAGTTTATAGAATTTTTGAATATATATAAATTATTTACATATTTTTAAAAATCCATTAAAATCTATAAAAATCAATATTTTTATAGAATATTTCATATTATTTTCGAAAAATACATGAAACATTAAAAAGTCAGAAAAATGTGCTAAAATCGCATTTATGCATATTTCGACGTTTTAGAGCGTTTGATGCTTTCTGACAAAACTCATTTTTAGCTAAAATACTTAATTTTCACACTTTTAAATAGAATTTACTCAATTGAAATTTATGGAAAAGTAAGCAAAATTTTATGATTTTCTTTTAGGAAGCTTATCATAGTATATTTTATCTAAAAAAATAGTTTTCAGAAAATCTTGAAAATGCCTTGAATCGTCAAAAATGCAATAAAATATAGTTTTATAGCATTTTTGAATATTTATAAATTATTTACATATTTTTAAAAATCCCATTAAAAATCTATAAAAATCAATATTTTTATAGAATATTTCATATTATTTTCGAAAATACATGAAACATTAAAAGCTCAGAAAAATGTGCTAAAATCGATTTATTGCATATTTCGACGTTTTAGAGCGGTTTGAGTGCTTTTCTGCAAAACTCATTTTTAGTTAAAATCTTACATTTCACACTTTTAAATAGAATTTCTACTGCAATTGAAATTTATGGGAAAAGTAAGCAAAATTTTATGATTTTCTTTTGGAAGCTTACTACAGGATATTTTATCTAAAAAATAGTTTTTCAGAAAATCCTTTGAAAATGCTTGAATCGTCAAAAATGCAATAAAATCAAGTTTTATAGCATTTTAATATTATAATTATTTACATATTTTTAAAAATCCCATTAAAAATCTATAAAATCAATATTTTATAGAATATTTCATATTATTTTCGAAAAATACATGAAACATTAAAAGTCAGAAAAATGTGCTAAAATCCATTTATGGCATATTTCGACGTTTTAGAGCGTTTGATGCTTTCTGACAAAACTTATTTTTAGCTAAAATACTTAGATTTTCACACTTTTAAATAGAATTTCTACTGCAATTGAAATTTATGGGAAAAGTAAGCAAAATTTTATGATTTTCTTTAGGAAGCTTACTTATAGAAATATTTTATCTAAAAAATAGTTTTCAGAAAATCTTGAAAATGCCTTAATCGTCAAAAATGCAATAAAATCAAGTTTTATAGCATTTTTGAATATTTTAATTATTTACATATATTTTAAAAATCCCATTAAAATCTATAAAAATCAATATTTTATAGAATATTTCATATTATTTTCGAAAATACATGAAACATTAAAAAGCTCAGAAAAATGTGCTAAAATCGCATTTTATTGCATTTTCGACGTTTTAAAGCGGTTTGATGCTTTTCTGACAAAACTCATTTTTTGCTAAAATACTTGATTTTCACACTTTTAAATAGAATTTCATGCAATTGAAATTTATGGGAAAAGTCAAGCAAATTTTATGATTTTATTTTAGGAAGCTTACTTATAGGTATATTTTATCTAAAAATAGTTTTCGAAATCTTGAAAATGCCTTGAATCGTCAAAAATGAAATAAAATCAAGTTTTATAGCATTTTTGAATATTTATAAATTATTTACATATTTTTAAAAATCTATTAAAAATCTATAAAAATCAATATTTTTATAGACTATTTCATATTATTTTCGAAAATACATGAAACATTAAAAGCTCAGAAAAATGTGCTAAAATCGTTTTTATTGCATATTTCGAGTTTTAGAGCGGTTTGCTGCTTTTCTGACAAAACTCATTTTTAGCTAAAATACTTAGATTTTCACAATTTTAAATAGAATTTCTACTGCAATTGAAATTTATGGGAAAAGTAAGCAAAATTTTATGATTTTCTTTTAGGAAGCTTACTCATAGGTATATTTTATCTAAAAAAATAGTTTTTCAGAAAAT
This sequence comes from Cherax destructor, assembly GCA_009830355.1. Lineage (NCBI taxonomy): Eukaryota > Metazoa > Arthropoda > Malacostraca > Decapoda > Parastacidae > Cherax > Cherax destructor. The sequence goes on along the minus strand of WNWK01034106.1, from coordinate 13,591 downwards.
CCGTGAAAATGCCTTGAATCGTCAAAAAAATGCAATAAAATATCATTTTATAGGATTTTTGAATATTTAATAATTATTTACATATTTTTAAAAAATCCCATTAAAAATCTATAAAAATCAATATTTTTAGAGAATATTTCATATTATTTTCGAAAAATTCATGAAAAATTAAAAAGCTCAGAAAAATGTGCTAAAATCGTATTGTATTGCATATTTCGACGTTTTAGAGCGGTTTGAGTGCTTTTCTGCAAAACTCATTTTTAGTTAAAATACTTACATTTTCACACTTTTAAATATAATTTCTACTGCAATTGAAATTTATGGGAAAAGTAAGCAAAATTTTATGATTTTCTTTTAGGAAGCTTACTCACAGGTATATTTAATCTTAAAAAAAATGTTTTTTAGAAAATCCATGAAAATGCCTTAAATCGTCAAAAAATGCAATAAAATCAAGTTTTATTGCATTTTTTAATATTTATTAATTATTTACATATTTTTAAAAATCCCATTAAAATCTATAAAAATCAATATTTTATAGACTATTTCATATTATTTTCGAAAATACATGAAACATTAAAAAGCTCAGAAAAATGTGCTAAAATCGTATTTTATTGCATATTTCGACTTTTTAGAGCGGTTTGAGTGCTTTCTGCAAAACTCATTTTTCAGCTAAAATACTTAGATTTTTCACACTTTTAAATAGAATTTCTACTGCAATTGAAATTTATGGGAAAAGTAAGCAAATTTTATGATTTTCTTTTAGGAAGCTTATTATAGAAATATTTTATCTAAAAAAATAGTTTTTCAGAAAATCCTTGAAAATGCATTAAATCGTCAAAAAATGCAATAAAATCAAGTTTTATAGCATTTTTTAATATTTATTAATTATTTACATATTTTTGAAAAATCCCCTTATAAATCTATAAAAATCAATATTTTTATAGAATATTTCATATTATTTTCGAAAAATACATGAAACATTAAAAAGCTCAGAAAAATGTGTTAAAATCGTATTGTATTGCATATTTCGATGTTTTAGAGCAGCTTGATGCTTTTCTGACAAAACTCATTTTTTAGCTAAAATACTTAGATTTTCACAATTTTAACCCTTTGGGGGTCGACAGGCCTTCTGGGGAAAGTGTTCCTGGGGTCGAAAAATATTCGGAAAAAAAAAAAATTATTTTTTCTTATGAAATGATAGATTTCGTTTTTCTGAATCTAAATAGCTAAACAAAAAATTTTTGCGATCAATACTTACGGAGATATGGAGGTTTCAAGTTGACCAAAATTGAACCGCTGACAGCAACATCGGTGACTTCCGGTTGGCCGGTAATAGTTTATTTATTTTTTTTTGGACTTTTTTCTTTTATTTTTTAATATTTTATTTTTTCAAGTAACTTTTATGTCCTGTGAGACCAATATAAACCATATTTTGTATATATACACTCCTTGTATACTACACAATAACTGCTGGCTGACTGGCTGACCAGCTGGCTGGCTGGCTGGCTGACCAGCTGGCTGGCTGGCTGGCTGACCAGCTGGCTGGCTGGCTAGCTGACCAGCTGGCTGGCTAGCTGACCAGCTGGCTGGCTGGCTAGCTGGCTGGCTGACCGGCTGGCTGCCAGCTGGGTGACCAGCTGGCTGGCTGGCTAGCTGGCTGAACAGCTGGCTGGATGGATGGCCAGTCGACTGGCTGGCTTGCTGGCTGACCAGCTAGCCGGCTGGCTGCTGACCATGGCTGGCTGGCTGGCTAGCTGACCAGCTGGCTGGCTGGCTAGCTGACCAGCTGGCTGGCTGGCTAGCTGACCAGCTGGCTGGCTGGCTAGCTGACCAGCTGGCTGGCTGAACAGCTGTCTGGTGGATGGATGGCCAGCCGGCTGGCTGGCTTGCTGGCTGACCAGCTAGCCAGCTGGCTGGCTGGCTACTGACCAGTTGGCTGGCTGGCTGAACAGCTGGTTGCATGGATGGTCAGCCGGCTGGCTGGCTGGCTGGCTGTGTCTATCTCACAGGAACACATAAATACAATTATACATAGTGTAAATTACCTAGGATACACGTGAGAATATAATAATAATAATAATAATAATAATAATAAATTATTATTATTATTATTATTATTGAAGGAAGGTGTAAATGTCAGTCTTATCAGTAATCCAATTACAAATCTGACATTTGAAGAGGGGTGAGGGTCTTCTTATCTTGTTTATTATCTGCTAAACTAATTACTGTTGACATTTGATGCCTTCGCCTTCCTGCCTCAACCCCTGCCTCTCTCCCTCCCTGCCACTCTCCCTCCCTCCTTGCCTGCCTCCCTGCCAGCCACATAGGGGTTAGCCTCATCTTTTCAAGAGTGATGACATTTGACAAATGAGGAACACTGCCTTCGCCTGCCTGCCTCAACCCCTGCCTCCCTCCCTCCCTGCCTCCCTCCCTCCCTGCCACTATCCCTGCCTCCTCCCTGCCTGCCTCCCTGCCAGCCAGCCAGGGGTTAGCCTCATCTTTCAAGAGTGATGACATTTGACAAATGAGGAACACTGCCTTCGCCTGCCTGCCTCAACCCCTGCCTCCCTCCTCCCTGCCACTATCCCTGCCTCCCTCCCTCCCACCCTCCCTGCCTGCCTCCCTGCCAGCCAGCCAGGGGTTAGCCTCATCTTTTCAAGAGTGATGACATTTGACAAATGAGGAACACTGCCTTCGCCTGCCTGCCTCAACCCTGCCTCCCTCCTCCCTGCCACTATCCCTGCCTCCTCCCTCTCACCCTCCTGCCTGCCTCCCTGCCAGCCAGCCAGGGGTTAGCCTCATCTTATCAAGAGTGATGACATTTGACAAATGAGGAACACTGCCTTCGCCTGCCTGCCTCAACCCCTGCCTCCCTCCCTCCCTGCCACTATCCCTGCCTGCCTCCCTGCCAGCCAGCCAGGGGTTAGCCTCGTCTTATCAAGAGTGATGACATTTGACAAATGAGGATACACTGCCTTCCCTTTATTTGTTTTCACTGTTTTATCTGTCTGTCTGTTTGTCTGTCTGTCTGTCTGTCTGTCTGTCTGTCTGTGTCTGAATTTTTTTTGGATTATCCTAGGTAATTTACACTATGTATTTATCCTCTGTAATTTACACTATGTATTTATCCTTGGTTATTTACTCTTATGTATTTATGTGTACCTGTGTGACAGAGCCAGCCAGCTGGTCAGCTGCCTGCCTGCCTGCCAGCAGCCAGCAGCCTTCCCACTGTCTTCCCCACCCCACTGTCTTCCCCACTGCCTTCCACCCACCCACTGCTTCCCACCCACCCCACTGTCTTCCCCACCCCACTGTCATCCCCACCCACCCATGTCTTCCACCTTCCCACCATGCCTCCACTCCATGTCTCCCCACTTCACCACTGTATTCCCCACCACCCCACTGTCTTCCCCACTCCCACTGCTTTCCCTACCACTCACACTGCGGGAGTGAGGTATACACCACTGGCTTGGTGACAAAGGTGCACTGAATTACCACTCCACAATGCAATGTGGGTGGATAGATTTTCCTACTGCGCACACTTATCACATAGACCCATTCTATCATATGAGGCTTACCAGCTTTCTCCCCTCGATTTGAAGCCGCTAAATTTAGCGTATAGTACGGCACCAACCCCTCTTGTAAACGTACTGACGGCACCGACCCCAAAGGGTTAAATAGAATTTCTACTGCAATTGAAATTTATGGGAAAAGTAAGCAAAATTTTATGATTTTCTTTTAGGAAGCTTACTCACAGGTATAATTAATCTAAAAAATAGTTTTTAGAAAATTCTTGAAAATGCCTTAAATCGTCAAAAAATGCAATAAAATCAAGTTTTATAGCAGTTTTTAATATTTATTAATTATTTACATATTTTTAAAAGATCCCATTAAAAATCTATAAAAATCAATATTTTTATAGAATATTTCATATTATTTTCGAAAAATACATGAAACATTAAAGAGCTCAGAAAAATGTGCTAAAATCGCATTTTTTGGCATATTTCGACGTTTTAGAGCGGTTTGATGCTTTTCTGACAAAACTCATTTTTTAGCTAAAATACTTAGATTTTCACACTTTTAAATAGAATTTCTACTGCAATTGAAATTTATGGGAAAAGTAAGCAAAATTTTATGATTTTCTTTTAGGAAGCTTACTCATAGGTATATTTTATCTAAAAAATAGTTTTTCGAAAATCTTGAAATGCCTTGAATCGTCAAAAAATGCAATAAAATCAAGTTTTATAGCATTTTTGAATATTTTTTAATTATTTACATAATTTTAAAAAATCCCATTAAAAATCTATAAAAATCAACATTAAAAAACACCGAAAAATGTGCTAAAATCGCATTTTATGGCATATTTCGACGTTTTAAGCGTTTGATGCTTTTCAGACAAAACTCATTTTTTAGCTAAAATACTTAGATTTTCACACTTTTAAATAGAATTTCTACTGCAATTGAAATTTATGGGAAAAGTAAGCAAAATTTTATGATTTTCTTCTAGGAAGCTTACTCATAGGTATATTTTATCTAAAAAAATAGTTTTTCAGAAAATCCGTGAAAATGCCTTGAATCGTCAAAAAATGCAATAAAATATAGTTTTATAGCATTTTTTAATATTTATAAATTATTTACATATTTTTAAAAAATCCCATTAAAAATCTATAAAAATCAATATTTTTATAGAATATTTCATATTATTTTCGAAAAATACATGAAACATTAAAAAGCTCAGAAAAATGTGCTAAAATCGTATTTATTGCATATTTCGACGTTTTAGAGAGGTTTGAGGGTTTTCTGCAAAACTCATTTTTAGTAAAATACTTAATTTTCACACTTTTAAATAGAATTTCTACTGCAATTGAAATTTATGGGAAAAGTAAGCAAAATTTTATGATTTTCTTTTAGGAAGCTTACTCAAGGTATTTTTAATCTAAAAAAATAGTTTTTAGAAAATCCTGAAAATGCCTTGAATCGTCAAAAAATGCAATAAAATATCGTTTATAGCATTTTTTAATATTTATTAATTATTTACATATTTTTAAAAAATCCCATTAAAAATCTATAAAAATCAATATTTTTATAGAATATTTCATATTATTTTCGAAAAATACATGAAACATTAAAAAGCTCAGAAAAATGTGCTAAAATCGCATTTTATTGCATTTTTCGACGTTTTAAAGCGGTTTGATGCTTTTCTGACAAAACTCATTTTTTAGCTAAAATACTTTGATTTTCACACTTTTAAATAGAATTTCTACTGCAATTGAAATTTATGGGAAAAGTAAGCAAAATTTTATGATTTTATTTTAGGAAGCTTACTTATAGGTATATTTTATCTAAAAAAATAGTTTTTCCGAAAATCATTGAAAATGCCTTGAATCGTCAAAAAATGAAATAAAATCAAGTTTTATAGCATTTTTGAATATTTATAAATTATTTACATATTTTTAAAAAATCTAATTAAAAATCTATAAAAATCAATATTTTTATAGACTATTTCATATTATTTTCGAAAAATACATGAAACATTAAAAAGCTCAGAAAAATGTGCTAAAATCGTGTTTTATTGCATATTTCGATGTTTTAGAGCGGCTTGCTGCTTTTCTGACAAAACTCATTTTTTAGCTAAAATACTTAGATTTTCACAATTTTAAATAGAATTTCTACTGCAATTGAAATTTATGGGAAAAGTAAGCAAAATTTTATGATTTTCTTTTAGGAAGCTTACTCATAGGTATATTTTATCTAAAAAAATAGTTTTTCAGAAAATCCGTGAAAATGCCTTGAATCGTCAAAAAAATGCAATAAAATATCATTTTATAGCATTTTTGAATATTTAATAATTATTTACATATTTTTAAAAAATCCCATTAAAAATCTATAAAAATCAATATTTTTATAGAATATTTCATATTATTTTCGAAAAATTCATGAAACATTAAAAAGCTCAGAAAAATGTGCTAAAATCGTATTGTATTGCATATTTCGACGTTTTAGAGCGGTTTGAGTGCTTTTCTGGCAAAACTCATTTTTTAGTTAAAATACTTACATTTTCACACTTTTAAATAGAATTTCTACTGCAATTGAAATTTATGGGAAAAAGAAAGCAAAATTTTATGATTTTCTTTTAGGAAGCTTACTCACAGGTATATTTAATCTTAAAAAAAATGTTTTTTAGAAAATCCATGAAAATGCCTTAAATCGTCAAAAAATGCAATAAAATCAAGTTTTATAGCATTTTTGAATATTTATAAATTATTTACATATTTTTAAAAAATCCCATTAAAAATCTATAAAAATCAATATTTTTATAGACTATTTCATATTATTTTCGAAAAATACATGAAACATTAAAAAGCTCAGAAAAATGTGCTAAAATCGTGTTTTATTGCATATTTCGACGTTTTAGAGCGGTTTGAGTGCTTTCCTGGCAAAACTCATTTTTCAGCTAAAATACTTAGATTTTCACACTTTTAAATAGAATTTCTACTGCAATTGAAATTTATGGGAAAAGTAAGCAAAATTTTATGATTTTCTTTTAGGAAGCTTACTTATAGAAATATTTTATCTAAAAAAATAGTTTTTCAGAAAATCCTTGAAAATGCATTAAATCGTCAAAAAATGCAATAAAATCAAGTTTTATAGCATTTTTTAATATTTATTAATTATTTACATATTTTTAAAAAATCCCCTTATAAATCTATAAAAATCAATATTTTTATAGAATATTTCATATTATTTTCGAAAAATACATGAAACATTAAAAAGCTCAGAAAAATGTGTTAAAATCGTATTGTATTGCATATTTCGATGTTTTAGAGCAGCTTGATGCTTTTCTGACAAAACTCATTTTTTAGCTAAAATACTTAGATTTTCACAATTTTAACCCTTTGGGGGTCGACAGGCCTTCTGGGGAAAGTGTTCCTGGGGTCGAAAAATATTCGGAAAAAAAAAAAATTATTTTTTCTTATGAAATGATAGATTTCGTTTTTCTGAATCTAAATAGCTAAACAAAAAATTTTTGCGATCAATACTTACGGAGATATGGAGGTTTCAAGTTGACCAAAATTGAACCGCTGACAGCAACATCGGTGACTTCCGGTTGGCCGGTAATAGTTTATTTATTTTTTTTTGGACTTTTTTCTTTTATTTTTTAATATTTTATTTTTTCAAGTAACTTTTATGTCCTGTGAGACCAATATAAACCATATTTTGTATATATACACTCCTTGTATACTACACAATAACTGCTGGCTGACTGGCTGACCAGCTGGCTGGCTGGCTGGCTGACCAGCTGGCTGGCTGGCTGGCTGACCAGCTGGCTGGCTGGCTAGCTGACCAGCTGGCTGGCTAGCTGACCAGCTGGCTGGCTGGCTAGCTGGCTGGCTGACCGGCTGGCTGACCAGCTGGGTGACCAGCTGGCTGGCTGGCTAGCTGGCTGAACAGCTGGCTGGATGGATGGCCAGTCGACTGGCTGGCTTGCTGGCTGACCAGCTAGCCGGCTGGCTTGCTGACCAGTTGGCTGGCTGGCTGGCTAGCTGACCAGCTGGCTGGCTGGCTAGCTGACCAGCTGGCTGGCTGGCTAGCTGACCAGCTGGCTGGCTGGCTAGCTGACCAGCTGGCTGGCTGAACAGCTGTCTGGTGGATGGATGGCCAGCCGGCTGGCTGGCTGCTGGCTGACCAGCTAGCCAGCTGGCTGGCTTACTGACCAGTTGGCTGGCTGGCTGAACAGCTGGTTGCATGGATGGTCAGCCGGCTGGCTGGCTGGCTGGCTGTGTCTATCTCACAGGAACACATAAATACAATTATACATAGTGTAAATTACCTAGGATACACGTGAGAATATAATAATAATAATAATAATAATAATAATAATAAATTATTATTATTATTATTATTATTGAAGGAAGGTGTAAATGTCAGTCTTATCAGTAATCCAATTACAAATCTGACATTTGAAGAGGGGTGAGGGTCTTCTTATCTTGTTTATTATCTGCTAAACTAATTACTGTTGACATTTGATGCCTTCTGCCTTCCTGCCTCAACCCTGCCTCTCTCCTCCCCTGCCACTCTCCCTCCCTCCTTGCCTGCCTCCCTGCCAGCCACATAGGGGTTAGCCTCATCTTTTCAAGAGTGATGACATTTGACAAATGAGGAACACTGCCTTCGCCTGCCTGCCTCAACCCCTGCCTCCCTCCCTCCCTGCCTCCCTCCCTCCCTGCCACTATCCCTGCCTCCCTCCCTGCCTGCCTCCCTGCCAGCCAGCCAGGGGTTAGCCTCATCTTTTCAAGAGTGATGACATTTGACAAATGAGGAACACTGCCTTCGCCTGCCTGCCTCAACCCCTGCCTCCCTCCCACCCAGCCACAATCCCTGCCTCCCCCCCTCCCACCCTCCCAGCCAGCCACCCAGCCAGCCAGCCAGGGGTTAGCCTCATCTTTTCAAGAGTGATGACATTTGACAAATGAGGAACACTGCCTTCGCCTGCCTGCCTCAACCCCTGCCTCCCTCCCTCCCTGCCACTATCCCTGCCTCCCTCCCTCTCACCCTCCCTGCCTGCCTCCCTGCCAGCCAGCCAGGGGTTAGCCTCATCTTATCAAGAGTGATGACATTTGACAAATGCGGAACACTGCCTTTGCCTGCCTGCCTCAACCCCTGCCTCCCTCCCTCCCTGCCACTATCCCTGCCTGCCTCCCTGCCAGCCAGCCAGGGGTTAGCCTCGTCTTATCAAGAGTGATGACATTTGACAAATGAGGATACACTGCCTTCCCTTTATTTGTTTTCACTGTTTTATCTGTCTGTCTGTTTGTCTGTCTGTCTGTCTGTCTGTCTGTCTGTCTGTGTCTGAATTTTTTTTGGATTATCCTAGGTAATTTACACTATGTATTTATCCTCTGTAATTTACACTATGTATTTATCCTTGGTTATTTACTCTTATGTATTTATGTGTACCTGTGTGACAGAGCCAGCCAGCTGGTCAGCCTGCCTGCCTGCCTGCCAGCCAGCCAGCCAGCCTTCCCCCCACTGTCTTCCCCACCCCCACTGTCTTCCCCACTGCCTTCCCCACCCACCCCACTGTCTTCCCCACCCACCCCACTGTCTTCCCCACCCCCACTGTCATCCCCACCCACCCCACTGTCTTCCCCACCTTCCCTCCCCCACTGCCTTCCCCACTCCCCCACTGTCTTCCCCACTTCACCCACTGTATTCCCCACCCACCCCACAGTCTTCCCCACCCCCCCACTGCTTTCCCCACCACACACACAGCGGGAGTGAGGTATTACACACTTGGCTTGGTGACAAAGGTGCACTGAATTACCACTCCCACAATGCAATGTGGGTGGATAGATTTTTTTCCTACTGCGCACACTTATCACATAGACCCATTCTATCATATGTAGGCTTACCAGCTTTCTCCCCCTCGATTTGAAGCCGCTAGAATTTACGCGTACTAGTACGGCACCAACCCCTGCTTGTAAAACGTACTAGTACGGCACCGACCCCCAAAGGGTTAAATAGAATTTCTACTGCAATTGAAATTTATGGGAAAAGTAAGCAAAATTTTATGATTTTCTTTTAGGAAGCTTACTCACAGGTATATTTAATCTAAAAAAAATAGTTTTTAGAAAATCCTTGAAAATGCCTTAAATCGTCAAAAAATGCAATAAAATCAAGTTTTATAGCATTTTTTAATATTTATTAATTATTTACATATTTTTAAAAAATCCCATTAAAAATCTATAAAAATCAATATTTTTATAGAATATTTCATATTATTTTCGAAAAATACATGAAACATTAAAAAGCTCAGAAAAATGTGCTAAAATCGCATTTTATGGCATATTTCGACGTTTTAGAGCGGTTTGATGCTTTTCTGACAAAACTCATTTTTTAGCTAAAATACTTAGATTTTCACACTTTTAAATAGAATTTCTACTGCAATTGAAATTTATGGGAAAAGTAAGCAAAATTTTATGATTTTCTTTTAGGAAGCTTACTCATAGGTATATTTTATCTAAAAAAATAGTTTTTCCGAAAATCGTTGAGAATGCCTTGAATCGTCAAAAAATGCAATAAAATCAAGTTTTATAGCATTTTTGAATATTTTTTAATTATTTACATAATTTTAAAAAATCCCATTAAAAATCTATAAAAATCAACATTAAAAAGCACCGAAAAATGTGCTAAAATCGCATTTTATGGCATATTTCGACGTTTTACAGCGTTTTGATGCTTGTCAGACAAAACTCATTTTTTAGCTAAAATACTTAGATTTTCACACTTTTAAATAGAATTTCTACTGCAATTGAAATTTATGGGAAAAGTAAGCAAAATTTTATGATTTTCTTTTAGGAAGCTTACTCATAGGTATATTTTATCTAAAAAATAGTTTTCAGAAAATCCTTGAAAATGCTGAATCGTCAAAAATGCAATAAAATCAAGTTTATAGATTTTGAATATTATAAATTATTTACATATTTTTAAAAAATCCATTAAAAATCTATAAAAATCAATATTTTTATAGAATATTTCATATTATTTTCGAAAATACATGAAACATTAAAAGCTCAGAAAAATGTGCTAAAATCGATTTTATTGCATATTTCGACGTTTTAGAGAGTTTGATGCTTTCTGACAAACTCATTTTTAGCTAAAATACTTAATTTTCACACTTTTAAATAGAATTTCTACTCAATTGAAATTTATGGGAAAAGTAAGCAAAATTTTATGATTTTCTTTTAGGAAGCTTACTCATAGGTATATTTTATCTAAAAAAAATAGTTTTTCAGAAAATCGTTGAAAATGCCTTGAATCGTAAAAAAATGCAATAAAATCAAGTTTTATAGCATTTTTTAATATTTATAAATTATTTACATATTTTTAAAAATCCCATTAAAAATCTATAAAAATCAATATTTTTATAGAATATTTCATATTATTTTCGAAAATACATGAAACATTAAAAAGCTCAGAAAAATGTGCTAAAATCGTATTTTATTGCATATTTCGACGTTTAGAGCGTTGAGAATTTATGGGAAAAGTAAGCAAATTTATGATTTTCTTTAGGAAGCTTACTCATAGATATTTTATCTAAAAATAGTTTTTCAGAAAATCTGAAATGCCTTAATCGTCAAAAATGCAATAAAATAGTTTATAGCATTTTAATATTTATTAATTATTTACATATTTTAAAAATCCTTAAAATCTATAAAAATCAATATTTTTATAGAATATTTCATATTATTTTCGAAAAATCATGAAACATTAAAAAGCTCAAAAATGTGTAAAATCGTTTTATGCATATTTGAGTTTTAGAGCGGTTGTGCTTTTCTGCAAAACTCATTTTTAGTAAAATACTTAGATTTTACACTTTAAATAGAATTTCTACTGCAATTGAAATTATGGGAAAAGAGCAAAATTTTATGATTTTCTTTAGGAAGCTTACTCATAGGTATATTTATCTAAAAATAGTTTTCAGAAAATCCGTGAAAATGTTGAATGTCAAAATGCAATAAAATAAGTTTATAGCATTTTAATATTTATAATTATTTACATATTTTTAAAATCCATTAAAAATCTATAAAATCAATATTTTATAGAATATTTCATATTATTTTCGAAAATACATGAAACATTAAAAGCTCAGAAAAATGTGCTAAAATCGATTTATGCATATTTCGACGTTTAGAGCGTTTGATGCTTTAGCAAACTCATTTTTAGTAAAATACTTAATTTTCACACTTTTAAATAAATTTCACTGCAATGAAATTTATGGAAAAGAAGCAAAATTTTATGATTTTCTTTAGGAAGCTACTCAAGTATATTTTATCTAAAAATAGTTTTATTTATGGAAAAGAATTTATGATTTTTTATCGATTATCTAAAATGTTTAAATCTGAATGCTAAACTCAAAATGAATAAATTTAATATTTATATTTATTTAAATCCATTAATCTATAATCAATATTTATAGATTTTTATTTCGAAATATAAACATTAAGCCAGAAATTCTAATCTTAATTTTGATTGGATGCTCGCAACTATTTGTAAAATACTTACTTTTAAAATAATTAAATTTATGGAAAAAATTATGATTTTGAGACAAGATATCTATTTGAATCTGAATCAATTCAATCAAAATGTTATAGCATTTATATTATTATTATATTTAAATCTAATCTATAAAATTATTATAGAATTTCATATTTAAATACATGAAACATTAAAGCCAGAAAATTGTAACTATGCATATTAGTTATTTTGGAAAAAGAATTTTATGATTTCTTGGTTCAGGTTTATCTAAAGTTAACTAATCAGTCAAATGAATAAAATAGTTTATAGTTTAATATAAATTACATATTTTAAAACATTAAATTATAATCAATATTTTATAGATATTTTTTTCGAATAAAATAAAGCCAGAAAGCAACCAAATGAAATATTATGCAATATTAATTTTATATTTAAATTATAAAATTAAAATTATATTAATCATAATTAAATCAGAAATAAATCGTATTGCTATGTTTTAGGTTTGGTTTCTCAACTCATTTTTAGTAAAATATAATTTAAATTTCACAATAATTTGAATAAAAAATTTATGATTTTCTTGAAGTATAGAATTATCAAAATGTTTAATCGAATCTACGTCAAATGATAATATTATATTATTTATTATTTACATATTTAAATCACAAATCTATAATCAATTTAAAACAAAATGTGTAATCTTTTTGCAGCTTTTAAAATCATTTATAATAGATTTATTTAAAAAATTTCAATGATTTGAATAAGAATTTAATTTTAGATCTAAATTATCTAAAAATGAAATAATTTGAATTAAATAATAATATTTTTAAATTTTAAATTTAAATTTTAATATTTAAAATCATAAAAATCAAATTTATAAATTTTTATATTCATTAACATTAAGCTTGTAAAACTTTTATTATATTCGACTTTTAATTTTAAGATTTTCAAAATATTTTATTAAAAATTTAAATTTAATTTTAATAAATTTCTCAATTGTTATGAAAATAAGAAAATTTTATGTTTTGAAATATAATAATTAAATAATTTTAAATTTTTAATTTAAATTTTAAAAATCATAAAATCAATATCATTTTTTAAATTTATTTATTTATTTTAAAATCATAAAATTAAAAAAATTTTTATAATTTTCAATTATTTTGAATTATGAAATATCTGAAAATTTGTAAATATTTATTTTAAGATTACTAATTTTGAAAAAAAATTTTTTTCTTTAAATATAGTAATTTTTTAAAATAATTTTTTGAATTTAAACTAATTTAAAATGAATAATAATTTTATTTTAAATATTTAAATATTAAGATTTAAAAAAACAATTAAAATTTTAATTGATTTTTATAATATTTTATTTCAAAAAATTATAAAAATTAAAACTTTTAAAATTCAAAATTGAATAAATAATTTTAAAATTTAATTTTTTATATTCATATTTTTAAAATTCATAAAATTTCAAATTAAAATTTTTAGAATATTTAATTTTTTTAAAAATAAAATTAAATTTAAATTATTTTTAGAAATTTTAATTTTTAGTAAA
>WNWK01034105.1:15000-20658 GCA_009830355.1 Cherax destructor | reverse complement strand
TGCTCCATGAGCTTTATCATACCTCGTTTTAAAAACTGTGTATGGTTCCTGCCTCCACTATATTTTTCCCAAGACTATTCCACTTCCTGACTACTCTGTGGCTGGGAAATTTTTTCCCTTTTAACATCCCTTTGACTCATCTGAGTCTTCAGCTTCCAGTTGTGTCCCCTTGTTTCTGTTTTCCCCTCTCTGGAACATCCTGTCACTGTTACCTTGTCGTTTCCCCCGCAGTATTTTGTATGTCGTTATCATGTCTCCTCTGACCCTTCCCTCCAGTGTTGTTGGTCCTTTTTCCCCTAAACCCTTTTCTTAAAGGAAAGCCCCCTGAGTTGGGGAAACCCAACCTAGTCGCAAACCTTTGCACTTTCTCTAGTTTTTTTACGTCCCGACCAGGTGTGGGTTCCAGATGGTGCTGCATATTCTAGTATGGGCCTGACGTACACGGTGTACAGTGTTTTGAACGATTCCTTTTTAAAGGTAACGGAACGCTAATCTTAGGTTTGCCAGTCTCCCATATGCTGCCGCAGTTATCTGGTTGATGGGGCCTCCGGAGACGTTCTTGGCTTATACTCACCCCAAGGTCTTTCTCCTTTGCCGGGGTTTTGGTACCCTTTTGTCCCCCTAGCCCCTGTCAGCGGTTTTTTTGCCCTTTTCCGATTTTCCCATGACTTTGCATTTGGTGGGATTGAATTGAGAAGCCAGTTGCTAGACCAGATGTCAAGGTTTCCAGGTCTGTTTGAAGTCCTGCTTGGTCCTCCTCTGATGTGATTCTCCTCATTAATTTCACATCATCTGGGGAAAGAGACACTTCGAGTCTATCCCATCCGTCATGTCATTTACATATACCAAGAATAACACTGGTCGTAGGACTGACCCCTGCGGTACGCCGCTCGTCACCGGCGCCCACTGTGATACCTCATCACGCACCATGACCCGTTGTTGCCTCACTGTGAGGTATTCCCTGATCCATTCCAGTGCCCTTCCTGTTATACATGCTTGTTCTTCCAACTTCTTTACTAATCTCATGTGAGGAACTGTGTCAGAAGGCCTTCCTGCAGTCCAGGAAAATGCAACCAACCCACCCTTCTGTGTGTGTGTGTGTGTGTGTGATTGATGTTGTCCCGCACTAGTTACCCCACCCACTCATCAATCCTATCTCCACCTTATCAATGTTGTTTTTACTCTAATTCAGGTAATTGCTGGTAGGAGTGAGTGACCCCTAGCTTCCAGTGTCAGAGACCAGTACTTCTGACACAACATGCAACCAAAAACTAGATGAGTGACTTGCGGCTGGCAGTGGGATTGGTGGACAACTTGCTGTTTCTGCCTCCTTGTTCTCGTACTTCACTATCCTCTAAGACTTTCTTCGAAATCCTTCACCCTTGATAAAGTATATCCCTTTATACTCATACACCACACGTTCCTCAAGTATTTTCACTTTTTCACTTTGTAAATTACTCTTCATTTTTGGTAAGTTACACTTATTTATAAGGACATACAACCTGCTATGACGTCACCACTTCCTGGAGGCCTACTGACTGCCACCTTCCCTGGTTATATATATATATATATATATATATATATATATATATATATATATATATATATATATATATATATATATATATATATATATATATATATTTCTTTTCTTCGTTTTATTGTTAACTTGGTCACTCTCGCTGTATGCTACCCCACAATTTGCTTGTTAATCAACCTCCCTTAACTCTTGACCTTCTGACTTTCGTCGCTCGCTTTTGTACTTTGTATATTTGTACCCGTGTGGCAGCAGTGCCTGCTAGGCCTTAAAACGTTCTGGCACTTTCAAATTTTGTTGTGAAGGTAATCTTTATGTGTTTACACACACACACCTGCAGTGTAATATCCCCACTACGCACATGGACCACACACACACACACACACACACACACACACACACACACACACACACACACTCGACCCCTGCAACCACAACTAGGTGAGTACACACACACACACACACATACACATGTAGGGTAATATTCCCACACGGGTTTGGTTATGACTGTCGTTATTATCGCTCTTATGGTTACATATGTATCGTTGTCGTGTGTGTCTGTTGTCGCTTCTGTTATTGTCTCCATTGTCGCTTCTCTTATTGTCTGTTGTCGCTGCTGCCATTTTCATTATCGCTTCTGTTATTGTCTGTTGACGTTGCTGTTTTCATCTCTGTGGCCGTTGTTGGCATCATCTGCAATGCCGCTTCTGTTAATTGTTTTGTCGTTGCTTGTACTATCTCCATTGCCGCCTCTGTTGTTGTCTGTTCCTCTTACCGTTTTTTGTCTCCGTTGTGTCTGTTGTCTTTCTTTAGCTTCTGTTGTACATCTCTTCACGAGACAGTGGCTAAAAATATGTGTACTGGTATGTACTCTCAGAATGTATCTCCGTTCATTTACCCGTTTCTCCGGCCATAAGTTCGTCCGATCACCCGTTCGTTCGTCCGATCACCCGTTCGTTCGTCCGATCACCCGTTCGTTCGTCCGTCCCTTTATGTCTTTGTGTTACCAAGTAAAAACATTCATTTTAATAAGTCAATTATTTTTCCCCTCGACGCGAGGGAAACGGGTACACGAGGGCGGAAAACGGGTACACGAGGGCGGAAAACGGGTACACGAGGGCGGAAAACGGGTACACGAGGGCGAAAACGGGTACTCGAGGGCGCAGGAGAAGTTGATAACACAAATATATTACAGGAATGTCAGTATTTTTTTCATCCTTGTGGTGGTGAGGAAGTGGAATGACCTGGATGAAATAGTAAAGGAAGCACCACAGTTTCAGTAAAGGTGACAACCCACACACAGAGGAGTGGGCCCAGTAGCTGGCAGCAAAGATGCACGGGCGAGGAGCTGAAACTCGAAACCTGGAACTAAATATAGGCAAGTACATAGTATATAGGTGAGTACATATAGGTTAATAAACACACACACACACACACACACACACACACACACACACACACACACACACACACACACACACACACACACACACACACACACACTTTTACAATGTGCGTTTTTTTGACGCAGCTCTACTTGGGTGTTTAGTGTTCATAATTACACAACTTTCCCAGTAAATTACGTTTTATTTGCAGCGAATGCGGTGTTTGCATCAACGAGAGGCAGTTTAGGAAAACATATAGAGCGACTTGAACGGATTTATTGTCCAGTACCTGTGCAAAGTTACGACTCAATGTTAACTGGCTATTGAGAAGTAAATTTGTGCTTACACTGATAATTGTACAATAACGTGAGAATGAACCACTGGAAACTGTCATTATCCAAGACAGAAAAAAATATTAGTACTCTGTGTCACAAAGCGTTATTAGATGGAGTGAGCAAGGATAGATGGCAGCACTTGGTTAAGGTGAAAAACCTGGTGTATATATATATATATATATATATATATATATATATATATATATATATATATATATATATATATATATAATATATATATATATATATATATATATATATATATATATATATATAGCTCGTTTCGATCCTGGAGAGAGAAACGTTGCCATAATAAAATGTCGCATTAGTTGCATTTGTGTCCTTTTACTTAGCATATTGTCGGTAATTCTACCAACATTAATACAGACGTAAAACTCCAGGCCAGTCCGTATATATTTATACAGTTGTGCATATATTTATGCAATGGTGTATATATTTATACACCATAGGGAGGTTAGCAAGGGCCACCACTGCGACCATGGGTAAGACTCATGTACAACTCTAACTCCTCCTCATCTTCCACCTTTCTCTGTATTGGACTGAAGAAGCCACTGGCTGGCGAAACGTCTCTAGAATAAAGATACCCAAATGTTGCACATGTGACTCATCAACACCTAGGTATATTAAAAATATATCTAGTTATGGCACATGCGTCTAATTCATTAACTTTCGATATGGCGTCAAGATTCCGATTCCCAGGCCTTGTAAATAAGGATTTTTATTATTTTTAATCCAGTGACTGAGAAAGTAAGGAAACACTTGATTGGTACATTGATACCTGGTACTTTTTCTTCGCAGGCAAAAGTGTTTTATTTGTTTTATTTGTTGAATTTTATATGGGAAATGTAATTATAAACTTAGTTTGCTCTGACGAGTATCAGACGAACTTGGAACACCAAGCAAATAACCCACACATAGCAGGAGCTAACGACGACGTTTCGGTTCGACTTGGACCATTTACAAAGTCACATTTCAAAGCGTACCAGTCGATTTTTTTGGGGCAATCGACGTTCAGTATTAAATATTTAAGTCTATACGGATTCTATACACACTTATACTTCTTGTATGTATATTCTGTATGGGGAGCACTACAGGTCTACTGACCAGAGTGGGACTTTTGATGGGTTATTGCCGGGTGTTTACAGTATTTTGTGTAGACGAAATGTTGAAGAGGACGAACAAAGTGGAATAATCCGACGTTCTGTTCACTGGTTTACTGGACTACATACCAACCGCCTCCAAACACTTCTTCCTATTTATATCGTTTTAAGGTTTAATGAGATGAGCATTATCACTGTCCATGAGATGGTTAGATGTGTCTATGTGGTTTACTCAGGCATTATTAATGCTGTGCAGTCTGCAAGCATATTTATTTTCTTGTATTTTTGATAGGAGGTCAAGTGAAGCTTGACCTCCTATCTAAAACATAGACACAAAAAAAGTGAATAGGTCATGAAGACAAAATCTCGCTTTTAGACTAAACTTTTTCAAGCCCTCCCTTTTACTAGCGATACTAGAACTACTTCCTAGACTGCGTTAACTAGTGACACACACCACACAGCAAGAATATTAGGAAGCAGAGTCCGTGGTGCCATGGAGGGGACACAATAACAATGCAGCCAACACTGAGAGCGTGTATCATAACTAGAGAGGATAATATTATTGAGACCAGATGTATTGTAGTTAACACTGTTTAGCATTGTTCAACAGTTCAGCAATCATTATATGCCTGAGCACAGTGACCAACTCAATTTGCGCTATTTGTTCACGTTGCACTTACTTGAAGGTCTGTGCTAAACCGTGAACTATGCGATACTGTGTTCAAATGTTTTACATAAGTGAACACATTTGTAATGTTATGAACGTGTTACTGATGCTGCGTAGTGTTTGATGTGTCTCACCAAAGATGGTGGTAGTAGCACTAGCAGTAGTAGTAATAGTAGTAATAGCAATAGTAGCAGTAGTAGTAGTAGCAGTAGTAGTAGTAGCAATAGTAGCAGTGGTAGTAGCAATAGCAGCAGCAGTAGTAATAGCAATAGCAGCAGTAGTAGTAGCAATAGTAGTAGTATTAGTAGTAGCAATAGTAGAAGTAGTAAATGTGATATTTACAAACCACTTTGATCGTGCAAGTTACTCAAACATTCTTACCAATAAGAAAAATAATGATATTCACCACACATAAAATAATAATAAAAAGTAAATTTAACAAACAATAAAAGCTAAAAGCGCAAATAATGATTATTACCACACCAAGTTAAAATAACCAGTATCAGTTAAAACCCAATTATATTATTAACGTTAAGAGACTCAGATGAAAAAAAAAAGTTTCCCGAGGTCCCTACAGGCACCCCGGTAATTACAGAAACACGTGTATTCGTGC
>WNWK01034105.1:0-7500 GCA_009830355.1 Cherax destructor | reverse complement strand
GTAAAGGAGGAGGAATGAGAAGGAAGGGAAGAAGAGGTAGGGTAAAGGAGGAGGAATGAGAAGGAAGGGAAGAAGAGGTAGGGCAAAGTAGGAGGAATGGGAAGGAAGGAAGAAGAGGTAGGGTAAAGGAGGAGGAATGAGAAGGAAGGGAAGAAGAGGTAGGGTAAGGAGGAGGAATGAGAGGGAAGGGGAAGAAGAGGTAGGGCAAAGTAGGGAGGAATGGAAGGAAGGAAAAGAGGTAGGGTAAAGGAGGAGGAATGAGAAGGAAGGGAAGAAGAGGTAGGGTAAAGGAGGAGGAATGAGAAGGAAGGAAGAAGAGGTAGGGTAAAGGAGGAGGAATGAGAAGGAAGGGAAGAAGGTGGGAAAGGAGGAGGAATGAGAAGGAAGGAAGAAGAGGTAGGGTAAAGGAGGAGGAATGAGAAGGAAGGGAAGAAGAGGTAGGGTAAAGGAGGAGGAATGAGAAGGAAGGGAAGAAGAGGTAGGGTAAAGGAGGAGGAATGAGAAGGAAGGGAAGAAGAGGTAGGGCAAAGTAGGAGGAATGGGAAGGAAGGGAAGAAGAGGTAGGGTAAAGGAGGAGGAATGAGAAGGAAGGGAAGAAGAGGTAGGGTAAAGGAGGAGGAATGAGAAGGAAGGGAAGAAGAGGTAGGGTAAAGGAGGAGGAATGAGAAGGAAGGGAAGAAGAGGTAGGGTAAAGGAGGAGGAATGAGAAGGAAGGGAAGAAGAGGTAGGGCAAAGGAGGAGGAATGAGAAGGAAGGGAAGAAGAGGTAGGGCAAATGAGGAGGAATGAGAAGGAAGGGAAGAAGAGGTAGGGTAAAGGAGGAGGAATTGGAAGGAAGGGAAGAAGAGGTACGGCAAAGGAGGAGGAATGAGAAGGAAGGGAAGAAGAGGTAGGGCAAAGGAAGAGGAATGAGAAGGAAGGGAAGAAGAGGTAGGGTAAAGGAGGAGGAATGGGAAAGAAGGGAAGTGGTAGGCTAAAGGAGGAGGAATGGGAAAGGAGGGGAGATAGGTTGGGGAATTACGAGATAAAAGAGGGAAGAGGAACGTGAAGAAGAAGAGCTGGTGTTAGTGTCAGGGGAAAAAGAGAGAAGGGAGACAGAGAGGGAAGAGAGAGAGGAATCTAAGCACACTTACCCCAATTGGTAAACAAGAAAACAGAGCAATGAACAGGGAGGCACAAAGCACAGAATAAAAGAAGACACAATTCGCGATTACTGCAAGTCAAGTCTTTGACACAGGCGAAGCAGAGTGGAACCTGGAGCGAGTGGTTAATCCCCTGTCTCAGGAGAGAGAGCTTAGTGCAAAGTTGCTTCAGGCAGCCTTGCTTCTGCCTCTCTCTCTCTCTCTCACCTCATTTTACAGCCTGGCTCTAGAAATACTTTATCAAGAGAGTATAACAAGTCTCTTACATAAGTAGAGCCTTGATGCTGGTGAAGGACTCTTAATTAAGGAATTTGAAATCAATCTTCATTACCTGTCACTCATTCCCAAGCCCTATGGTAGCAATACTAAAAATAAGATGATGGGGTATGATAGGGTAGATAGGGGAACAATGTGGCAGATGTTACAAATGTATGGAATAGGAGGTAGGTTACTGAAAGCAGAGAAGAGATTTCACGAGGATAGTGAGGCTCAGGTTAGAGTATGTAGGAGAGAGGGAGATTATTTCCCAGTAAAAGTAGGCCTAAAACAAGGATGTGTGATGTCACCATGGTTGTTCAATATATTAGTAGATGGGGTTATAAGATAAATGAATGCTCCGGTTGACAAGAGGTGTGGGGTTAAAAGACAAAGAATCTAACAAAAAGTGGGAGTTATCACAGTTGCTTTTTGCTGATGACACTGTGCTTTTGGGAAATTCTGATGAGAAGTTGCAGAGGTTGGTGGACGAGTTTGGTAGGGTATGTAAAAGAAGGAAATTAAAAGTGAACATAGGAAAAAGTAAGGTGATGAGGATGATAAAAAATTATGTAATGAAAGGCTGGATATCAAATTGGAATGAGAGAGTATGGAGGATGTAAATGTATTCAGATATTTGGGAGGGGATTTGTCAGCAGATGGGTCTATGAAAGACGAAGTGAAATACAAACTTGGTAAAGGGATAAAGGTGAGTGGTGTACTGAGGAGTCTGTGGAGATAAAGAACTTTGTCCATGGAAGCAAAGAGGGGAATGTATGAGAGTATAGTTATACCAACACTCTTATACAGGTGTGAAGCATGTGTGATGAATGTTGCAACAAGGAGAAGACTGGAGGCAGTGGAGGTGTCATGTCCGAGGGCAATGTGCAGTGTGAATATAATGCAAAGAATCCGTAGCGAGGGGGTGTTGAGGTTTTTCTGACATGGTGTATAAATCTGTAGTGGAGGGAAGGCGGGGTAGGGGTCGGCCTAGGAAAGGTTGGAGGAAGGGGGTAAAGGAGGCTTTGCGTGCGAGGGGCTTGGACTTCCAGCAAGCGTGCGTGAGCGTGTTAGATAGGAGCAAGTAGAAACAAATGGTTTTTATGACTTGACGTGCTGTTGGAGTGTGAGCAAAGTAACATTTATGAAAGCGGGGAGTTGATGTTGCAGTATAACTGTAGTGTAAGCGCGCGTCTGGCAAGAGTGATGGAGTGAATGATAAAAGTGTTTTTTTTTTCTTTTTCGGGTCACCCTTCTTTGGTGGGGAACGGCCAATGTGTTAATAAAAAAGAATGAAAAAATGCGATATTCCCGAAAGTCCAGCCTCTCTGTCCCCTAATGCACGCAAAAGAAATAGTGCAGGGTGGTGTTAACGCCTAGGTGTTACACATGGAAGGAAGTCGTCAACGTATCTGTACTGTAAAGTATACAGTCACTGCATATATACCTTTGCCATTTTCAAGAATACTTATAGCAGAATACTTATAGCTATAATTCACCTCGTCTTTCACTGACCCATCTGCAGACAAGTCCCTCCCAGATATCTGAATACATTCACATAGTAGGGAAAGAGCAGCCTTTTTATACGACGTTTCGCTCACAGTGTGTGTGGGGGAGAATTTATTAAGTACTCAATAAAGCTCCAATGTTGTGTGAAACATAGTCTAAGACTTTAGTACTCGGGCAAACTCTAGCAGTGATAGCAGATATTTTTTGCCATTAGATGACGGAGTATGAAGCCTTCAACGCTCTTTGAGCTGCAGGAATCAGAGTAGTGAGAGAGCTTTCATAAAAGGTGTGACAGTTGGCTACTCTCAAATAACACAGTACAAAGGTAACAGAAACATAGGCTAAATGTATATATATGAAGAGAGAGAGAGAGAGAGGAGAGAGAGAGAGAGAGAGAGAGAGAGAGACTGGATCTACGGACAGAGAGATACAGAGAAGTGGTTTCGCACAAGGAGCCTTGAAACCGGGAAACCCATTGTTTCCGTCCTGCACAAAATCGTCAACACAATTTTCTCTCAAACTGGAGTTAAGGAAGGGAGGGAGGGAGGGAGGAGGGAGCGAGGGAGAAAGAAAACAGAGGTTAAGTTATGGGAGAGTTATGGAAAGTAGTTAATAAAAAATGAAGAAGAGAACTAGAGAAAGGATGGTAGAGAGAGTAAGGCAAAAAAAAAAAATTATGGAAAGAATTAAGACAAAGAGGAATAGGCAGGGAAGGAAAAGTTAACATGTTCTTTAATATACTTTTAGGTAAGAGGCGAAGAAAGAATACTCCACACTTAACCTCTCCCCCCCTCTCTCTCTCTGTGTCTCTCTGTCTCTCACTCACTGCATTCATCTTCCCTGGAATTTCCGGCAGTGTCCTATAAAGTTGTGTAGCAATGCTCAGATTATTTATCCTGCCTGAACGTCTGTGGCTACGGAATTTAATTATTACTTCTAAACTCGTGAAAGTTTGTGTTCCCTTCACTTATGTTGCTACTTTAAGGTCTCTTGCTTACTTTTCCTGCACTTATATTGACGTAATATATATATACATGTATATATATATACCGTCTTCATTGCTAACATGGATAAATAAACACTCGCCAAAAGAAAAAAATACATGATTAACCAAAAAAATACAATAATGCTCAATTGAAAAAAAATACTGCGCATAAAATGCACAAATCACGCTGCTAAATAACTTATATTAAAAAATCACATAAATCGTAAAAATCCTTTACTGTATAATAAAAATTAGTGTGAGAATAACTGCATTAATGTGGATGATCAGGTCGAGTCTTACAGATTACTGTTATATCCTCGGGGAAGCGCTGAACCCGTAGGGGGTCAAACAGCGCCTGGGGAAAGGTGAGATAATCAAATACGATCAAAGGAAGGAGGGGCTAGCTGTAATTCCCTGGATCAAGAACCCTTCCTTCCTCTGAATAGTTTTAAGGCCTCCCGGTGGATCAGGGCTCGATCAACCAGGCTGTTGCTGCTAGCCGCACGTAATATAACGTAGGAGCCACAGTTTGTGTCAGCCCTCGGACAGGAAGCCCCATTAGCTGAATGGCTGGTTTTGAGAAAGACATGCCTAGTATGGGCCAGTAGGCCTGCTGCAGTGCTTCTCCATTCTGCTGCAGCAGCAGCAGAAGCAACAAGAGAAATAACAGCAGCAGCAGTAGAAACAACAGAAACAGCAGCAACAGCACAAACAACAGTACAAAGAACAGCAGCAGTATATACAACAGAAACAACAGTAACAGCAACAATAGCAGCATAAACAGCAGCAACAAGTATAAAAATGCATCAGCAGCAACAGTAAAAGAAACGGTAGCAGCAGCAGTACTACTGTAAACAACGGCAGTGGCAGCGGTAAAACAGCAATTGCAGCATAAACAGCAGCAGTAGTGGAAGAAACAGTAGCAGTATAAACAATAACAGCATCAGTAATAGCGACAATAGCAGCATCAACAGCAGCAACACTAGAAACAGAAACAGCATCAGTAACAGCAACACTAGCAGCATTAACAGCATCTACACAACAAACAGCGGCCGTAGGGATGGCAGTGGCAGCGGAAGTGACTTGCGCGGCGGCTGTGGCGGCGGAAGTGGCAA
The DNA here is from genome assembly GCA_009830355.1 of Cherax destructor. Lineage (NCBI taxonomy): Eukaryota > Metazoa > Arthropoda > Malacostraca > Decapoda > Parastacidae > Cherax > Cherax destructor. The sequence continues at coordinate 2,495 of WNWK01034105.1, read as the reverse complement.
AATATTAAGAGCATTTCGTGCGTGCACTTTAAGACGTGTGCACCTGGCAGAGGGCACCTCGTCCTCGTCCTCGTCTTCTTCTCCACCTCCACCTCCACCTCCTCTTCCTCCACCTCCCCCCTTACATACGAACCTAAGAAATCCCTAAAATTACTACTTGAGATATATCGACTCATAACTTCAGGAAACGTCTTGAGACACAAGACCAACGAAATTATTTAATACATTATTGTTGGTAAAGCATTATTTATCTATTTTTGTTACGTAATTATTATCTATCTATTTTGAACAAGATATACTTCATAGAAGGTTGGGACAGCAACGGCAGGAGCACCACCATAACAGCAGAAAGTGCCGTAGCAACACAGGTAGCAGCAGCAACAGCAACAGCAGAAAGTGCCGTAGCAACACAGGTAGCAGCAGCAACAGCAACAGCAGAAAGTGCCGTAGCAACACAGGTAGCAGCAGCAACAGCAACAGCAGAAAGTGCCGTAGCAACACAGGTAGCAGCAGCAACAGCAACAGCAGAAAGTGCCGTAGCAACACAGGTAGCAGCAGCAACAGCAACAGCAGAAAGTGCCGTAGCAACACAGGTAGCAGCAGCAACAGCAACAGCAGAAAGTGCCGTAGCAACACAGGTAGCAGCAGCAACAGCAACAGCAGAAAGTGCCGTAGCAACACAGGTAGCAACAGCAACAGCAACAGCAGAAAGTGCCGTAGCAACACAGGTAGCAGCAGCAACAGCAACAGCAGAAAGTGCCGTAGCAACACAGGTAGCAGCAGCAACAGCAACAGCAGAAAGTGCCGTAGCAACACAGGTAGCAGCAGCAACAGCAACAGCAGAAAGTGCCGTAGCAACACAGATAGCAACAGAACGTGCCGTAGCAACACAGGTAGCAGCAGCAGCAGCAGCAGCAGCAACAGCAAGTGCCGTAGCAACACAGGTAGCAGCAGCAACAGCAACAGCAGAAAGTGCTGTAGCAACACAGATAGCAACAGAACGTGTCATAGCAACACAAGTAGCAGCAACATCAGAAGCAGCAACAGCAGCAGCAACAACCGCAGCAATATGCATATTCACCATCGCCTCCTTTCGACATTTGCGCCCCCAAACACCTCGTCGGGAAAGTCATAAACATTCCCAGGAAGCAGGAAATGTTTCAAATAATTCTGTAGGTCCTTGTTTTGGCCTGAGCGTGCTGGAGGCTACCTCTCCAACCCTCGCTCTTTACACCTTGTTACGTGAGAGAGAGAGAACCCTCTCTCACTTTCAACACTCACTCAACTCTCTCTCTTTCACTTGCAACACTCACTGAACCCTCTTTCTCACTTGCAACACTCACTGAACCCTCTTTCTCACTTTAAACACACTTTTTTTTACACAGGGTTTTACAAGGTTCCTAACTTCATTTACAAGCTAAGAGCTGCCACCTACATCAGATCATTAGCTTTTCCTAATCCACAGCACCTGGTGACGAGTGAGATATTGTCAAAGGTAAACCAGAAGTGACGGATTCGAATATGTGAACTCAAATCCGGTTCTCCAGGATCCTGCGCTCACATCTGGCTCCTCATGACGGTGTACTCACAAGAATGGATTCTCACATCTTCTCTCACATAACTCACTATCTGGTTCCTAGAAAAAATTATCAGGACGGGGACTGAGATGAATGTTTTCTCGTATTAAGCTGATTAATATTGTCACCAGAATTAAGCCGCTTAACATCTTCTTAGACTTAAGTAGACTAAGACGTTGAAGGGCACATCTTGTTAGAGATTTTTGTTTTTCCAAGGGACTTTTTTTTTTTTGAATGACAACTAAGTTGATTAAGATCGCCTTTGACTTAAGTTCAAGACGTTGAGGGCATATTTTGTAGTGCTTTTTTTTTATTTTGTATTTTGTATTTTTTAATAGTATTTTTTCATTTTGTAATGTTTTTTTGTAGTGCCTTTGTTCTTATTTTGTAGTGTTTTTTCTTATTTTGTAGTGTTTTTTTTTATTTTGTAGTGTTTTTTATTATTTTGTAGTGTTTTTTTTTATTTTGTAGTGCTTTTTATTATTTTGTAGTGTTTTTTTTATATTGTAAAGATTTTTTTTGGCGGGGGTGTGACAAGAGGGGGAAAGGATTCAAGGGAGACTTGCCTTGACGCCGTTGAAGGGCTCTTGATTCAGGGAAGTGGAGTTACCTTTCCACTTCCTCTGATCAAACCTAATTGCTTACCCAGCTGTAGAATTCTGGTCTTCGATACGCCAGCGGTGTTCTGTATAAACTGTTACAAACTTTTTAACTTCCTGGGTTTTTAATCCTGAGATTTTCTCCTGACGAAGGAGAGGAGGGAGGGCGGGGGAAGGTGCTTTGATCAAGAGCCCCACCCCTCACCTAATAATTGTCCCCCCCCCCTTTGTCACCCACGTGGAGACAGAATAAAGTGGCTGTAGTGGATGGTGTGTTTGTAGTGTCCTGGTGTGTGTGTTTGTAGTGTCCTGGTGTGTG
>WNWK01034104.1:0-20658 GCA_009830355.1 Cherax destructor | reverse complement strand
CTTCTTCTCTCTTCTACTCTCTTTACATAAACATTCCACGATCATTCTTTTTCCCCACACGCCCACTCTCCTGCAACAACAAATTTTTGCTGGACACACTAACACTATATTCTCAAACTTATCCCATACATCTTCTACCCCATTGCCTATACTCACACTAACCCATCTGTCCTCCAACAGTTGTTTATATCTTACCTTATCTGCCTCCTCCTTTAGTTTATAAACCTTCACCTCTCTCTTACTTGCTGCTTCCATCTACCTTTTATCTCACTGTAGCTACAACTAAAAAGTGATCTGATATACCTGTGGCCCCTCTATAAACATGTACATCCTAAAGTCTACCGAGCAGTCTTTTATTTATCAATACGTAGTCCAACAAACTACTGTCATTACGCCCTATATCATATCTTGTATTACCTGGAGAAAGTTCCAAGGGTCAACGCCACTGAGGCCTTGTCTGTGACCAGGCCTCATGTTGGATCAGGGCCTGATCAACCAGGCTGTTACTGCTGGCCGCACGCAGTCCAACGTACGAACCACAGCCTGGCTGGTCAGGTACCGACTTTAGGTGCCTATAACCAAACCCCTTTCTATACAAAGTTCAATCAAATGCTCCCCATTATCATTTACACCTGGTACCCCAAACTTACCTAACCACACCCTCTCTAAATGTTTCTCCTACTTTAACATTTAGGTCCCCTACCACACTTACTCTCACTTGGCTCAAAAGTTCCTACACACTCGCTTAACATCTCCCAAAATCTCGCTCTCCTCTACACTCCTCTCTTATCTAGGTGCACACACACTTATTATGACCTACTTTTGGCATCTGACCCTTATTTTAATCCACATAATACTTGAATTTTTACATTTATATTCCCTCTTCTCTCTCCATAACTGATTCTTCAATATTGTTGCTACCCCTTCCTTAGCTCTAATTCTCTCAGATACTCCTGACTTAATCCCATTTATTTCTCCCCGCTGAAACTCCCCTACCCCCTTCAGCTTTGTTTTGCTTAGGGCTAGGACATCCAACTTCTTTTCATTCATAACATTAGCAATAATTTCTTCTTACCATCCTCACTACATCTGCGCACATTCAAACATCTCGATTTTATAAAGTTTTTCTTGTTTTTAGTAGTTTATACAGGAGAAGGGGTTACTAGCCCATTGCTCCCAACATTTTAGTCGCCTCCCATGACACGCATAGTTTACGGGGGAAGAATTCTGTTCCACTTCCCCATGGAGATAAGCAGAAATAAACAAGAACAAGAACTAGGAAGAAAATAGAAGAAAACCCAGAAGGGTTAGTAGATACATATGCTTGTACATGCAAGTGTAGTGTGACCTAAGTGTATGTGGAAGTAGCAAGACATACCTGCAACCTTGCATGTTTATGAGACAAAAAGTCACCCGCAATCCTACCATCATGCAAAACAATTACAGGCTTGTGTTTCACACTCATTTGGTAGGACGGTAGTACCTCCCTGAGTGGTTGCTGTCTACCAACCTACTACCTAATAGTGATATAGGGTGTGTAAAGGTAGAAAGTTGAAAGTGAACAAAGATAAGAGTAAGGTGATGAGGGTATCAAACGATTTAGATAAAGAAAAATTGGATATCACATTGGAGGGAGGGAGAATGGAAGAAGTGAATGTTTTCAGATACAGTGGTACCCCGAGTTTAGGACATAATTCGTTCCAGAAGGCTGTTCGAGTGCCGTTACTGAACGAATTTGTTCCCATAAGGAATAATGTAAATTAGATTAGTCCGTTTCAGACCCCCAAAAATACTTACAAAAGCACTTACAATAATACACTTACATAAATGTTCGAGTTGGGAGCTGTACGAAACTCGGGGTACCACTGTATTTGGGAGTTGACTTGTCAGTGGATGGGTTTACAAAGGATGAGGTTAACCACAGAATTGATGGGGGAAAAAAGGTGAGTGGTGTGTTGAGAAATTTGTGGAGAAAAAAAAAACGTTATCCATAGAGGCAAAAAAGGGAATGTATGAAAGTATAGTGGTACCAACACTTTTATATGGGTGTGAAGCATGGGTTGCAAATGCTGCAGCGAGGAGGCGGCGGGAGGTAGTGGAGATGTCGTGTCTAAGGGCAATGTGTGGTGTAAATATTATGCAGAGAATTAGAATTGTGGAAATTAGGAGGTTTGGAGTTTCTAAAAGTATTAGTCAGAGGGCTGAAGAGGGGTTGTTGAGGTGGTTTGGACATTTAGAGAGAATGGAACAAAGTAGAATGACTTGGAAAGTGTATAAATCTGTAGGGAAAGGAAGGCGGGGTAGGGGTCGTCCTAGGAAAGGTTGGAGGGAGGGGGTAAAGGAGGTTTTGTGGGTGAGGGGCTTGGACTTCCAGCAAGCATGTGTGAGCGTGTTAGATAGGAGCGAATAGAGATGAATGGTTTTTGGAACCTGACAAGCTGTTGGAGTGTGAGCAGGGTAATATTTTGTGAAGGGATTCAGGGAAACCGGTTGGTCGAACTTAAATCCTGGAAATGGGAAGTACGTACAATGCCTGCACTTTAAAGGAGGGGTTTGGGATATTGGCAGCTTTGAGGGACATCTAAACTGACGTATCTGAGCACCTCTTCAAAGACAGTGATTATGTATGAGTGATGGTGAAAGTGTTGAAGTATGATGAAAGTTTTTTCTTTCTTTTTGGGTCACCCTGCCTCGGTAGGAAATGGCTGACATGTTAAAAAAAAAAACATTTGAGTGATCTCTAAGGCTGTGACTACTGAGACCAAAACAGCTGACTTTTATCAACAATGCAACAAATATTTACTGGTGGAGAAATTATAATGTAATGGAAATAAATGCCATCAAAAAATATATCTATTCCATTTTTTAAGACAGGCAAAAATTATCTTGCACTTTTTCAAAGTAACAACGCAGTGAGAGATTCTCCTCACTGAGTCAATGTAAGTGAACTAATTTAACCCTTAAATTGTGGCAGACCTGATAAAAAAGTGCTGGTGGTATGGCAGAGTTGTAAAAAAATAAAAAAAATAGTGTTTATTTTTCCAAGTGGAGTAAAACCTAGATAACAAAAATCGGATCAAAACTTACTATACTAGGTTATGGTGTATTGAAGTTGGCAAAAATGAACCCATGATAGCAACACCGTCATGATTCTAGAAGCTAACAGCTCTTGTTCAGCGCTGTATGACCCTAGTGGGTTTAGTGCTTTTTATTATAATAATAGTAACAGCTTTTAAATTTATTTTTTAAAGAAATTTTGTATATATTTTCAATTATTTTTTTTGCCTCAATGTTTAAGATTGTATTTAACATGAGTTCAAAACAATAAGTGATACTTCTGAAATTGTACTATTTGTTCATTAGCTACCTTTCTTACTGTGCTTATGTTTGTAGTTAACTGCATAAGAAATCCTATTTAATAGTCTGCGTAAATTTTAAGTAATCTTTCAGCATTAGGATTAGTATGCCCAAAATGCATTGCATACCAATGGCTTTCTTTTGTGTCTACCAATGTTTTATTATATGTAAACTACATTATTTTGATTTGCATAAATATATAAAAATCTGTATTTGTAGAAACGGGGGAAAACACATTACAATACAGTGGTACCTCGAGTTACGATGGTCTCCAAAATCGCCCTTTTATGTAAGTTTATTTTTTTAAATGCTTTTGTAAATATATTTTTGGGGGTGTAAAAGGACTAGTCTATTTTACATTATTCCTTATGGGGATAAATTCGTTTGGTAATGGCACTTGAACAGCATTCTCGAACGAAAAAATATCGTAACTCGAGGTACCACTGTATATCCACAGTTTCAATACTTACTATAAATTTCTTCCAATAACTATGTTGTCTTATTTCTAATGATTGTTATTATGTTTCAACATTCTGAACAAGGAAGTATTATATTACAATTATTTCAAGGTGAAATATTCTTGATGCATGGAGGAAGACACTGTGTCATATCACACAATTGTTTCAAAGTGAGAGATTCCTTGAAACATGGCAATAGGCATTGTGTCTTATCACACAACTTAACAGTAATATTATGTATCTATTGGTAGGGCAACTGGTGGTGATAAAGCCATTGATGATGACACATGTGGTGTTGGCAGGGTAGCTGGTGGTGTCAGATGTGGTGTTGGTAGGGTATCTGGTGTCAGGGGTGATAGTGGTGCCACATGTGGTGTTGGCAGGGTAGCTGATGATGTCAAGGGTGCTAGTGGGGCCACAAATGATATTGGAAGGGTAGCTGGTAGTGTCAAGGGTGCTAGTGGTGCCACATGTGGTGTTGGCAGGGTAGCTGGTAGTGTCAAGGGTGCTAGTGGTGCCACATGTGGAGTTGGCAGGGGAGCTGGTGGTGTCATATGTAGTGTTGATAGGGGAGCTGATGGTGTCACATGCAGTATTGGCAGAGGAACTGGTGGTGTCACATGTAGTGTTGGCAGGGGGAACTGGTCATGTCACATGTGGTGTTGGCAGGGGAGCTGGTGGCATCACATGTAGTGTTGGCAGGGGAGCTGGCGGTATCACATGTGGTGTTGGCAGGGGAACTGGTCATGTCACATGTGGTGTTGGCAGGGAGCTGGTCGTGTCACATGGGGTGTTGGCAGGGTAACTGGAGGTGTCACATGGGATGTTGGCAGAGTTGTGTTACGGCTGCTATTGTTGGCAGGGTTACTTGGGGTGCACTGTGTGGCCTGTATATTTCATATTATGTTTATCACTACCACATGAATCAGCACTTTCCAGACAGCCACAGTGAGAATAGCTGACTCAGGTGATTTTACCCAACATTCCCTCTGCTGAGCCAGCAGCTAGTGATATTTTTACTTTTGCCTGAGGAGGTACCTGACAACCTAAACAACTGATCTGAGACCTAAAATTGTGGTAATCAGCAAGTTTGAAAGAAGGAAAAATCAAGACATACGTACGTCATACAAAAATGTTACAGCGTATGTCATACACAGTTTAACCCTTTGACTGTTTCGGTCGTATATATACGTCTTACGAGCCACTGTTTCGGACATATATATACTCACAAATTCTAGCGGCTTCAAATCAAGCGGGAGAAAGCTGGTAGGCCCACATATGAGAGAATGGGTCTGTGTGGTCAGTGTGCGCTGTATAAGAAAAATCCTGCAGCAAGCAGTGCATAATGAGAGAAAAAAACTCCGACCGTGTTTTTGGATTAAAACGCCATCTTTGAGGTGTATTTTTGTATAGTATTTATGGTTGTATTCTCTTTTTTATGGTCTCATTTGATAGAATGGAAAACATACTACAGAAAAATAGATGATTTTGATTAGTTTCAAGATGAAAACGACCTTGAAATTGAGCTCAAAGTAGGGAAAATGTTCGATTTTTGCAAATGTTCAAGAGTAAACAAATCACGCCACGCATCCAATACACATCAATTGGTGAGTCTAATATTCTTTCACAAGTGCACTGATATTATTTATACCATTTTTACAATAATGCAATAGTCTGCATAACGGTAAATCTTCTATTTTTTGTGTGAATAAAAAATAAAAATAGAAAGCAAGAGTAATATAAGAGGGCCTAAAGACGTGACTAATAAACAGATAACATCTTATTTTAGTGCCAGGAATGTTTGCATTGTTTAATTGTTTATTCTGGACCCTATTTTGAAATTGACAACTTTTTTATTTTGCATGAAATTGGCCAAATTGCCAATTTCTGACCACTTTATTGGGTAGTTGAAATCGGTAAATTGGTGGTTTCTTGTACTCAATCGATAGAACAAATGGAGTTCTAAAGAAATAGCTATGAGTTTGGTCGACTGGAACAATGGAATTGGCCGAAAATAGGGCTCAAAGTCGGCGAAATTGCCGATGCGTATATATCGCCGAGATCACTAAGTTCGCGAGAGCGTAATTCCATAAGTTTTCCATCAAATTTCATACTTTTGGTGTCATTACCATCGGGAAAAGATTCTCTATCATTTCATAAGAAAAAAAAAATTATTTTTTTTTTTTCGAAAATTTTGCGACAACAGGAGAGCACTCAGGATTAGGGGTTGCGACAGTCAAAGGTTTAAGGGTTAAATACCAAGGACTATGAAGGGCTTTTTCAAGCACTGTATCTGTTTAATATGGCACTACAAAAAAAGCCTGTGTAATTAGGAATGCAGTGGACCCCCGAGTTTCGTAAAAACTTCACTCCTGAAGTCTGCTCAAGCGTTATTATCGAACGAATTTACTCCCTTAAGGAAAAATGTCACGTAGGTTAGTCTATTTCAGACCCCCAAAAACACACTTCCACAAGCACTTACAATATTATACACTTACATAATTGTACGATTTCCGGGGTTTACGAAACTCGGGGGTCCACTGTATGTTTCATGAAAGATTTTCTTATTTTTGCCTAGATGTTGAAATTTACTAATCTGACAAAAACATTGTTCAAAACCATTGCTTCCCCTGGATCTTGTCCCATGTCATCCCTTTATTTTTACCTTTTCTGTTGATGGAGTCCCACAAAAACTAAACCTGGAATATATGCCTCACTCATCAATATTCACCTCTCTGAGCCTTGATAAGGTTCCTCACACTCAGTATAGGGCAACTTTTGTCACCACTTGTAAGGCTATGCTCAGTTTTATTTGTATAAATGGTTTAGAAAATTGACAAGTCAGTCCATCAACCTGATAAAAGTACAGCATGTGCATAGAATGGCTTTTATACTGCAGACAGTTTAGGTGAAGCAGTGGTAAACAGTCACCAGTGGAAAAATCCACTGGTAGAAGTAGGGAAGGCCTATAGGTTAGGCAAGCTTTGAAGAATTCCCTCTATCTAGACTGAAGAAACCACTGGCTGGCAAAACATTTCCAGAATAAAGATTTCCAAATGTTGCCAAGTGTCCCAATTATCAACTTGTCAGTTTTCTAAACTATTTATACAAATTCTGTCAGTGATAGCAGTATCTTGGGATCTAGATGCAGGAATTCTTCAAAGTTTGCCTAACCAATAAGCATGGCCTTGGCCTACTTCCATTAGTGTTTTTTTTTCCACTAGTGAATCCACCTACTACTGATTCACCTCATATATCTGCAGTATATAAGCCCCATCTCTGTGCATATGGTGTACCTATATCAAGATTGATGGACTGAACATATCAACTCAAGACTGAGGGACTGATTACCTCAAACTCCTTATCTTCCACCATTCTTCTCTGTACTGGACTAAAGAAGCCACTGGCTGGCAAAATGTTTCCAGAATAAAGATTCCCAAATGTTGCCTAAGTGTCTCACTTATGAGCTCATTTTTATGCCCGGCTTTGGTTGAGAATCATGCATAGCTCATAGATTCAGGTGTCATTCATCTATCTCTGCTTTGCTGGGCCATTACAGGCCCTGCAGCTGTCTTTAAAGTTTGTGGCAATCCTTAATGCTCTTCTAGGATCCTTGTTCAGGATGGCCATTAGCTCTATTTGCCCACAGGCCTTGTGATGATAATTTGACCTGATCTGTCTGCTCTCTACCTAGCTAAACTGGCTCAATTAGGGTTAAAGGTCCCTATGAATGCTTGGTCAGGATCCTTGTTTGTTGGATGTGAAATGTTGGTGGATACTCTTCATATAGTAGGCCATAATAGCCAATAAATGTGCTTCAGATCGTAAACAAATCTGCCAAGATGAGTGAGTATACAGTATTATCAAATTAGAATGTTAGAGCAGGAAGAAAGTCACACAAGCATCCATCACTTGATGCAGTAAATTTAATGTTAAGCTCAATCAGGCCATCACATTTAATTTTGCATTCTCTTGAGTGCTAGGGGTTTGAGCATCCAGCAGGCTTATGCAAGCACATTTAATCAGAGTAGAGATAAGTGGTTTTTATGATGATGTGCTGTTGGAGAGTGAGCAAGGTTATATTTATGAAGGTATTTAAGGAAATGAGTTAGCTAGATTTGAGTCCTGGTAGTGTGAAGTACACCACCTGCCCTTTGAGGATGCAGTTTGGAAGTCATTTGAATTGTGATATCTGCATACTTCTGGCAAGACAATTATTGAATGACTGATGGTGGGAAATGGTTGATGCCTAAAAAAAATGCAAAATACAGTGGTCCCCCGCTTAACGAGCACCCCGGAAATCGTACAATTATGTAAGTATAATATTGTAAGTGCTTGTGGAAGTGTATTTTTGGGGGTCTGAAATAGACTAACCTACGTGACATTATTTCTTAAGGAAGTAAATTCGTTCGGTAATGGCACTTGAGCAGGCTTCTGGAATGAATTTTGCTCGTTAGGCGGGGGACCACTGTAGCGAATTAGCAGAGCGTGAACCTGCATAAGCGAGGGATGTCTGAATAATATAAACAGTCACGATGATGCCTTAATAGATAATGACCTAAAATCAACAGTAGTAGTGATAAAGAAGGAAATTTTGATATATCTTATCTCTTACACATATGAAAAGCTACTGGGTTACCTGGTCATGTGAATCATCAATTGTAGGGCCGGCACCATGGGAGACATGAGGAGGATTGGTAGACAGGGAGACCAAGCTGAGGTACTCACTCTTGTTACCCTGCAAGGTCACGAACCACTTCTAGTAATTCATGTATTTTAATTTTTGTTTAAATACTGAAGAAACACAACAAAATCATACATAAGATCAAGAAGCACAAAATATTACATAAAAGACACTATAAAAAAAAGATGACACAAAAGAAGAGAACATCGAAGCATCACAAACAATTATGGGAACAGAAGACCCACAAGTAAAAAAAAAGCACAAAAAAAGACATGGAAAATCAGGACATCACATAAAAGGTCAGAGAATACACTGGAATACCACATAAAATTGTAGAAAACATAGGGACATCACATGAAAGTTAAAAAAAAAAATGGAATATCATATAAAATTACAGGGAGCATGGGAAAATTGCTAAAAATTACAAGGAACACTGGAATATCATATGAAAGAAAATGAAATATCATATAAAAGAACAGGAAACACATATAAAGGAAGCACATGAACATTACATTGTAAGTTATAATGAAACATTCATTAAAAAAAAAATAGTGTAGATTGGCTATGAACATAGGTAATACAGTGGTACCCCGACTTACGATGGTCCCCAAACACACCCTTTTATGTAAGTTGATTTTTTTAAATGCTTTTGTAAGTGTAATTTTGGGGTCTAAAAGGACTAGTCTATTTTACATCATTTCTTATGGAGATAAACTCTTTGTAATGGCACTGAACAGCATTCTGAATGGAAAAATACGACTGGTACCACTGATACAGTGATCATCTAAGCAACTATGAACTCTTAACCCTTACCAACGAGTATTCTTGGGAAAACATTTCCAGATAGATACACTTAAAGTGTCACCAATAAATAATTGCTATCCGGAGGATTGAACACCACTGAGACAGATTTTAATCATCTGCATTTTGTATGTAAATTGTGGTCCAGACTGTGTTCCTGAGAGGATTTTGTAAGGTTTTGGGGCTGAGCTAAACCTAGTCTATTACATGTATTTGGAAAAATTGTGGTAATGGCAGAACAGTCTTTGAAGAATTCATGAGGTAGATGTATTTGCGATTTCTGGTCTCATTTGATAGAATGGAAGATATCTACAGAAATAGAGATGATTTGGATTGGTTAGTACAGTGGACCCTCGAAAATAGGCTCCCTTGAATATAGGCATTTGAAAATAGCCCCTTTCGGCAAAATATTGGCTTGATATTCGTCCGTTGTTAAAAATAGGTTCGTATGAAACGCGTCCACGTGGCTTCCCAGCCGCCTGGGCACATAAACACACATTGAAGTCATGGACATTTTTACCAGCGAGTGAACGCCACCCACGCATTCATATCATACATTTTGTCATTATTCCATTGTTTTTAGTGCTTGCAACTGCTAAAAGCCACCATGGGCCCAAAGAAAGCTCTTAGTGCCAGACCTGTGGTAAAGAGTGTAGCAGGGATGAAGGGAGTGTAGCAGGGATGCAGGAGTGTAGCAGGATGCAGGGAGTGTAGCATGGATGCAGGGAGTGTAGCAGGAATCAGGGACAGAGACAGGGGGGCTGCAATGGAAAAGATGCAGGTAGTTAGAAAGGGTGCAGTGAGTGTCGGGAGCTGGTGTAGCAGGCATTCAAAGAATGCAGGGAGTAATAGAAAGAAACTTACATGAGTGTTAATGGAAGGATTCCCTTCCAAACACTAGCAACACCTCCTTCTCCCCCTTCCTTCTTAAACACATCAACAACTCTTCAATAAATGTAAGTGAAAATTTATTTTTTTAACTAATATTCATTGTTTTTGTGTGAAAAATTCTTTATTAAAATTATTTATTATTTAATGTCCAAAGTTCTTAAAATATTTTATTTAACTTTACTTTTGAAGTCTTGGGAGGATTAAAATTATTTCCATTATTTCTTATGGGGAAAATTGATTCGTGTTACGTTTGTTTCGTCTTAAGAAATGCCCTCTCTGACGGATTAAAAACGTAAGTCGAGGTACCACTGTACCTTGAAATTGAGCTCAAATTAGCGAAAATGTTCGATTTTTGACGATGTTCAACAGTAAACAAATCACACCATGCGTCCAATACACATCAACTGGCAAGTTTAATATTCATGCACAAGTGCTCTGATATTATTTATACCATTTTACAATGATGCAGTTGTATACATAACAATAAATCTTCTATTTTTTTGTGAGAATAAAAATTCAAAATGGAAAGTAAAAGTAATGTAAGAGGGGCCTGGAGACGTGACTAATGAACAGAGAAGATGTTATTTTATTATGGATCCTATTTTGAAATTGGCATCGTTTGAAATTTGTGTGAAACTGGCCAAATTGCCATTTTCTGACCACTATTTTGGGTAGTTGAAATTGGTAAATAGGCGGTTTCGTGTACTCAATCGATAGAAGAAATGGAGTTCTAGCGAAATAGCTATAATTTTAGTAGACTGAAACATTGGAATGTGCCGAAAATAGGGCTCAAAGTGGGCGAAATCGCGGATGCGTAAGTGTCATGGCTACCGCTAACTTCGCGAAAGCATAATTCCGTTAGTTTTCGATCAAATTTCATAATTTTTGTGGCGTTTTGATCGGAAAAAGATTCTCTATCATTCTATAAGAATTTTTTTTTTTTTAAATTCGTGGACCCTGAGAACGAGTTTCAGAGACCCCCCTTGGACCCCCAAAGGGTTAACGAACACCCCGGAAATCGTGCAATTATGTAAGTATAATATTGTAAGTGCCCGTGGAAGTGTATTTTTGGGGGTCTAAAATAGACTAACCTAAATGACATTTTTTCTCAAGGAAGTAAATTTGTTTGGTAATGGCACTTGAGCAGGCTTCTGCAATGAATTTTTTTCGTTAACCAGGGTTCCACTGTACTTTTGGGTGTCTGGAATGGATTAATTTGATTTACATTACAGTGGACCCCCGCTATTCGAACAGCTCGGCAATAGAACATATCGTTATTAGAACAAGAAAATCGATATCGCCATGCAAACAAAATATCACGATTCAAACAAGTGAGTCCATTACCTGTCCGCCCAGGCGCTTGGAGAGCCAGTCCCGCGTTGTTTACACTCGAGAGAACATTACCCTGCACGCTCATCCAGACATTTCACACTTAATTATAATTGTTTGGAGTTTGTTCATTAAGTGTGAGGCAGTGGTGGTAGAGGCAGTGGTGAGAGGCAGTGGTGAGAGGCAGTGGTGAGAGGCAGTGGTGGTAGAGGCAGTGGTGAGAGGCAGTGGTGGTAGAGGCAGTGGTGGTAGAGGCAGTGGTGGTAGAGGCAGTGGTGAGAGGCAGTGGTGGTAGAGGCAGTAGTGGTAGAGGCAGTGGTGGTAGAGGCAGTGGTGGTAGAGGCAGTGGTGGTAGAGGCAGTGGTGAGAGGCAGTGGTGAGAGGCAGTGGTGGTAGAGGCAGTAGTGGTAGAGGCAGTGGTGAGAGGCAGTGGTGAGAGACAGTGGTGGTAGAGGCAGTGGTGAGAGGCAGTGGTGGTAGAGGCAGTGGTGGTAGAGGCAGTGGTGGTAGAGGCAGTGGTGGTAGAGGCAGTGGTGAGAGGCAGTGGTGAGAGGCAGTGGTGGTAGAGGCAGTAGTGGTAGAGGCAGTTGTGGTAGAGGCAGTGGTGGTAGAGGCAGTGGTGAGAGGCAGTAGTGGTAGAGGCAGTGGTGAGAGGCAGTGGTGAGAGGCAGTAGTGGTAGAGGCAGTGGTGGTAGAGGCAGTGGTGGTAGAGGCAGTGGTGGTAGAGGCAGTGGTGGTAGAGGCAGTGGTGAGAGGCAGTGGTGAGGGCAGTGGTGAGAGGCAGTGGTGGTAGAGGCAGTGGTGAGAGGCAGGGTGAGAGGCAGTGGTGGTAGAGGCAGTAGTGGTAGAGGCAGTGGTGAGAGGCAGTGGTGGCAGAGGCAGTGGTGAGAGGCAGTCTACCTGGAGTCTACCTGGAGAGAATTCCAGGGGTCAACGCCCCCGCGGCCCGGTCTGTGACCAGGCCTCCTGTTGGACCAGAGCCTGATCAACCAGGTTGTTACTGCTGGCCGCACACAGTCCAACGTACGAACCACAGCCCGGCTGATCAGGTACCGACTTGAGGTGCCTGTCCAGTGCCACTGAAGCGCCAGGGGCTTGTTGGTAATCCCCTGATGTATGCTGGGAGGCAGTTGAACAATCTTGGGCCCCTCACACTTACTGTGTTGTCCCTCAACGTGCTAGTGGCACCCCTGCTCTTCATTGGGGGGATGTTACATCGCCTGCCGAGTCTTTTGCTTTCGTACGGAGTGATTTTTGTGTGCAAGTTTGGTACTTAGCCCTCGAGAATTTTCCATGTGTATATAATAATGTATCTCTCCCGCCTGCGTTCTAGAGAGTACAAGTTTAGGAACTTCAAGCGTTCCCAGTAGTTGAGGTGGTTTATCGCACTTATGCGTGCGGTGAAGGTTCTCTGCACATTTTCAAGGTCAGCAATTTCACCCGCCTTGAAAGGTGCAGTTAGTGTGCAGCAATATTCCAGCCTAGATAGAACAAGTGTCAACATGGGCTTGGCATCCCTGATTTTGAAGGTTCTCATTATCCATCCTGTCATTTTTCGAGCAGATGCAATTAAAAGGACACAAATGCAACTAATGTGACATTTTATTGTGGCAACGTTCCTTCAGGAGTTCCGTTGCATACATGGACACAGTGGGCTTATATATCCAGTGAGGTGAAATACTAGTGGTGGTCGAAGTAGTAGTGATATAGTAGTAGTAGTAGTATTAGTAGTAATACATATAGAACAATAATATGCACATGAGAAAGGTGATAAAACAAATATTTGGTAGTATAACAATAGGTTGCACTAAAGATATAAGGCCTGAGGAGTGTTCCACATCTCGATGCTTGTGTTGAATTAGCAGGAGACTATGATGGTAGGGTTAATGTTTCAGGAGTGATTTTGGAAGACTTCAGAGATGGTGAAGCTGCCTTGTTGTTAATTGTGTTAGAAACAGAGATGTGCTGATCTCGCATTTGCGCTCAGTGTTTCTTGATTACAGTCAGGCTCTTGAATTTCATGGAGATTGTTGGAATTTCGCACGCAGGCGCTGTTCAGGTTGCTTTCTGCACAAAGTGTTCATTGATGCATTTCGAGCTGCTTTCTCCCACATGCCTGTCCGTCAGCCAGGTGATCGGAGCTCATGGTGCTTGATTGCTCGGTTAGACTTATAAAATGAGCGATGCACCTAGTGTTAGCTTGTGCAAATACTTTAGAAATGTTGGATGCACAAGCTAACACTAAAGTCGCCATCGCTTCCAGTACTTCTATTAAGGATCTAACCAGGACTAAATCCAAGCACCATGAACCAGTCAACGCAGGGGTCTACACTATACCCTGTGGAGGCTGTGACAGAATTTATGTAGGAGAAACAGCAAGAAACCTCGAAACACGCATCAATGAACACATTAATGCATGCAGAAACGATAACCTGAACAACGCCTGCGTACAACACCGAAATTCCAACAATCATCTCATGAAATTCAAAGACGCCCGACTAGTAATCAAAGAAACTAATTTCCGTAGACGCAAATGCCTTGAATCAGCACTTATCTCTGTTTCTAACACAATTAAACAAAACAAAGGCAGCTTCACCATCTCTGAAGTCTTAGCAAGAATCCTCCTGAAAACAGTTAACCCTACCATCACATAGTCTCTCCTGCTAATTCAACACAAGCACATCGTAGATGTGGAACACTCCTACAGGCCTTCTATATTTCAACCTCCAGCAAAAATATTTGTCTAACCTATTGTTATACTACCCAAGTATTTGTTTTATCACCTTTTACTCATGTGCATATTGATTGTTCTACCTTATTGTATTACTACTACTACTACTACTACTTATATCACTACTACTTCGACCACCACTAGTATTTCACCTCACTTTGAGAGTATATATAAGCCCACTGTGTCCATGTATCGCTTGTAACGGCTTGAGAAAGCTCCTGGAGAGCGAAACGTTGCCACAATAAAATGTCACATTAGTTGCATTTGTGTCCTTTTACTTAACATATTGTCGGTAATTCTACCAATATTATTACAGATGCAATTGCTACATTGTTATGGTCCTTGAAGGTGAGATCCTCTGACATGATCACTCCCAGGTCTTTGACATTAGTTTTTCGCTCTATTGTGTGGTTGGAATTAGTTTTGTACTCCGATGAGATTTTAATTTCTTCACGTTTTCCGTATCTGAGTAATTGAAATTTCTCATCATTGAACTTCATATTGTTTTCTGCAGCCCATTTAAAGATTTGGTTTATGTCTGCTTGGAGTCTTGCAGTGTCTTCAACGGTGGACACTGTCATACAGATTCGGGTGTCATCTGCAAAGGAAGACACAGCACTGTGGCTTATATCCCTGTCAATGTCTGATATGAGGATGAGGAATAGGATGGGAGCAAGTACTGTGCCTTGTGGAACAGAGCTTTTCACAGTAGCTGCCTCAGACTTTACTCTGTTGACTACTACTCTTTGTGTTCTACTTGTTAGGAAATTATAGATCCATCTACCAACTTTTCCTGTTATTCCTTTATCACGCATTTTGTGTGCTATTACACCGTGGTCACACTTGTCAAAGGCTTTTGCAAAATCTGTGTATATAACATCTGCATTCTGTTTATCTTCTAGAGCATCCAGGACCTTGTCGTAGTGGTCCAGTAGTTGGGACAGACAGGAGCAGCCTGCTCTAAATCCATGCTGTCCTGGGTTGTGCAATTGATGGGTATCAAGATGGGTGGCGATCTTGCTTCTTAGAACCCTTTCAAAGATTTTTATGATATGGGACGTTAGCGCAATTGGTCTGTAGTTCTTTGCTATTGCTTTACTGCCCCCTTTGTGGAGCGGGGCTATGTCTGTTGTTTTTAGTAGCTGCGGGACGATCCCAGTGTCCATGCTCCCTCTCCATAGGATGTTAAAAGCATGTGATAGGGGCTTCTTGAAGTTCTTGATGAACACGCAGTTCCATGAGTCTGGGCCTGGAGCGGAGTGCATGGGCATGTCATTTATTGCCTTTTCGAAGTCATTTGGCGTCGTGATGATGTCAGAAAGGCATGCGTCTGTCAAGTTCTGTGGCACTCTCATAAAAAAATCATTTAGGTTTTCGATTTTCAGTCTGGTTAGCACAGTGGTGGTAGAGGCAGTGGTGAGAAGCAGTGGTGGTTGAGGCAGTGGTGGTAGAGGCAGTGGAGAGAGGCAGTGGAGAGAGGCAGTGATGGTTGAGGCAGTGGTGGTTAAGGCAGTGGTGAGAGGCAGTGGTGGTTAAGGCAGTGGTGAGAGGCAGTGGTGGTAGAGGCAGTGGTGGTAGAGGCAGTGGTAGTAGAGGCAGTGGTAGTAGAGGCAGTGGTAGTAGAGGCAGTGGTAGTAGAGGCAGTGGTAGAAGAAACAGTGGTAGTAGAGGCAGTGGTAGTAGAGGCAGTGGTAGTAGAAACAGTGGTAGTAGAGGCAGTGGTGGTAGAGGCAGTGGTGGTAGAGGCAGTGGTGGTAGAGGCAGTGGTGAGTAAACAAGATTAAATGAAGGTTCGGAGTTTTGTAAACAAACCAGTTGTTGTTGCTGTACCCAGCCTGACACGTATGATTTCTGTTCATTCCTTGAAGCTGACTGGAAGTGATCTAATGCAGATAGCATTACAAACTCCGTTTTCTCTTATACTAACACGTCTGAAGGAGGAAAGAATGGGAATATGTTTTCACAGCTGTAGCGAGAATGTCCGCCACCACCATCCTTCCCAGCCACCACATTCGTAATGACATACATATTTTATTCATTCTAGAGTGTACAGTAGACCCTCATTTAGCACGGTAGTTACGGTCCTGAAAACATCGTGTTAGGTAAAATCGTGTTAGATAATTAAAAGAACTTATGGGAAAAATAGGGTTACAGTCCCGAGAGTCCCCAAAAAGCCAAACAAGTTTTTTTTAGACCAACAGATCTTACAAATATAAAAGAGAATATGTAATTGTAGTTCATTATCGTGATGTATTATGTTGTTTTTACTGCTTAAGACTACAAATGTAACAGAAATAATAGTATTTACCTTAAATTGTGGGTGCTGATGTTTGTGGATGATTGTGAAGAGAGTGGAGAGTTATGCTGTGGCCCTACTGGGCTGAGGTGGATAGTAGAGATTCTGGAACTTAAGTCGATAGTTGTACTGAGTGTCTCTAACTTTAATAAAGTCATTCAGTAAGTCAGTCAAGACATTCAGTAAGTCAGTCAAGGCATTCAGTAAGTCAGTCAAGTCATTCAGTAAGTCAGTCAAGTCATTCAGTAAGTCAGTCAAGACATTCAGTAAGTCAGTCAAGACATTCAGTAAGTCAGTCAAGACATTCAGTAAGTCAGTCAAGACATTCAGTAAGTCAGTCAAGACATTCAGTAAGTCAGTCAAGCATTCAGTCAAGTCATTCAGTAAGTCAGTAGTCAGTCAAGTCATTCAGTAAGTCAGTCAGTCAGTCAAGTCATTCAGTAAGTCAGCAGTCAAGTCATTCAGTAAGTCAGTCAGTCAGTCAGTTCAGTAAGTCAGTCAGTCGTCAAGTCATTCAGTAAGTCAGTCAGTCAAGTCATTCAGTAAGTCAGTCAGTCAAGTCATTCAGTAAGTCAGTCAGTCAAGTCATTCAGTAAGTCAGTCAGTCAAGTCATTCAGTAAGTCAGTCAGACAAGTCATTCAGTAAGTCAGTCAGTCAAGTCATTCAGTAAGTCAGTCAGTCAAGTCATTCAGTAAGTCAGTCAGTCAAGTCATTCAGTAAGTCAGTCAGTCAAGTCATTCAGTAAGTCAGTCAGTAAGTCATTCAGTAAGTCAGTCAGTCAATTTCATTCAGTCAGTCAAGTCATTCAGTCAGTCAAGTCATTCAGTCAGTAAGTCAGTCAGTCAAGTCATTCAGTCAGTCAGTCAGTCAAGTCATTCAGTAAGTCAGTCAGTCAAGTCATTCCAGTAAGTCAGTCAGTCAAGTCATTCAGTAAGTCAGTCAGTCAAGTCATTCAGTAAGTCAGTCAGTCAAGTCATTCAGTCAGTCAGTCAAGTCATTCAGTATCAGTCAGTCAGTCAAGTCATTCAGTAAGTCAGTCAGTCAGTCAAGTCATTCAGTAAGTCAGTCAGTCAGTCAAGTCATTCAGTAAGTCAGTCAGTCAAGTCATTCAGTAAGTCAGTCAGTCAAGTCATTCAGTAAGTCAGTCAGTCAAGTCATTCAGTAAGTCAGTCAGTCAAGTCATTCAGTAAGTCAGTCAGTCAAGTCATTCAGTAAGTCAGTCAAGTCATCAGTGTCAGTCAAGCATTCAGTAAGTCAGTCAGTCAAGTCATTCAGTAAGTCAGTCAGTAAGTCATTCAGTAAGTGTCAGTCAAGTCATTCAGTCAGTCAAGTCATTCAGTCAGTCAAGTCATTCAGTCAGTCAAGTCATCAGTCAGTCAAGTCATTCAGTCAGTCAGTCAGAGTCATTCAGTAAGTCAAGTCATTCAGTAAGTCAAGTCATTCAGTAAGTCAGTCCAGTCAGTCAGTAAGTTAGTCACACAAACTTATGTTTACATCTTTTTATGTGTACAAAGTAACACTTCATTACAACCACAGGTTATGTCTTGTCTAATATCTTTTCTTTCGTTAATTCTAAGACTTAATAAATGCTTAAACATTTTCTTGCCACTTTGAGCAACACTGGTATGCCTACTGGGTGACATGATTGCTTGGCAGATACAAGATATAGTAATTTAAAGATCAAAACACAATTCACTCTTTTATTCTTGACAAACACAGCTGGCTTGACGCATATGGAATACGAATGCTGGGATGGGGGGTGTTGTTGGGGGAGGGTAGCATGGGAAGGCGGGTGGTCTCCCAGCTGTTCCACAACATTAGCACCGGCCGCTTGAGGGAATGGTTGTTTTTCTTCCTGCAACTGTAAGTAAGTTTATTCAAGTATACACAGATACAGTTAAAAGATTATCATCATAGCAGCATATGTGTAGAGAACCTAGGATAACCCAAACTTTGGGTTATCCTAGGTTCTCTAGGATAACACTTTGGGTTATCCTAGGTTCTCTACACATATGCTGCTATGTATGATAATCAATGTAACTATCTCTGTATACCTGAATAAACTTAGTTTGTGCGAAGGAAAAACAAATTCCCTTTCCTCAAAGCATGAGGATTCTTACAGCGGTAAATAACCATGGGCTTACACTTGAAATCACCTGATGCATTACCCAAAAGGAGCAAGGTGAAGCGATCCTTTGCTGTCTTGAAGCCTGGTGCACTTTTCTCTTGCTGAGTGATATAAGTTCATGTTGGCATTTTCTTCCAGAAAACACTTGTCTCGTCAGCATTAAACACTTGTTGTGGCTCATAGCCACCCTTAGTAGGACCCCCACTGACTCAATGGTTTAACCTACTGCAGGCGACCGCGGGCTCAAAATTTTTCCCCTCCAACGAATCGCGTAATATAAGGTTTACGTCGTGTTAGATAAAAATGTGCCGCAATTCTTCAATCGCGTAATACCCAAAACGCGCAACATAAAGTCGTGCTAAATGAGGGTCTACTGTATATCAGGTTTTTATGTTATTTATATTGTTTATTATGTCATATTAGATGAATTGTGATAGATAAATAAGCTGTCGAGTTGATAATAGCTTCACAGTGAAGTACTATTTTGTCATGCCTCCTGACAGCAGGAACGGATTAATTGTATTTCCATTATTTCTTATGGGAAAAATTAAATCGCCACTCGAACATTTCGCGTTGAGAACTAGCTCCTGGAACGGATTAAGTTCGAATAGCGGGGGTCCACTGTATTTCTTATGGGGAAAATGGTTTTGAAAGTCGTCCATTTTGAAAATCGGCGGACTCTCAGGAACGGATTATGGACAATTTTCAAGGGCCCACTGTACTGGAAATGGCTTGAAACAGCTCAAATTATCGGAAGAGTTAAATTTTTGCAAATGTCCCATAGATTTCGAAAAAGAAATGGACAACATGCCCACTCACTCAGCACCTGGACCAGATTCGTGGAATGCTTTATTTATAAAGCAGTGCAAAGTACCATTAGCAAGAGCCCTTAATATTCTGTGGAGAAAGAGCTTAGATCTAGGTGAAATACCAGAGGCCTTAAAGAGTGCAGACATAGCTCCTTTGCATAAGGGAGGTAGTAGAGCACTAGCTAAAAATTACAGACCAGTAGCCCTCACTTCTCACATCATAAAATCTTTGAAAGAGTGATGAGACGGCAGATTACAAACTTCATGGACCAGCACAACCAACATAACCCGAACCAGCATGGCTTCAGAGCGGGACGATCATGCCTGTCACAGCTGCTGAACCATTATGACAGAATTATGGAGGCATTGGAGGACGACCAAAACGCAGATGTGATTTACACAGATTTTGCAAAGGCGTTTGACAAATGCAATCATGGAGTGATAGCGCACAAAATGAGGGCCATAGGCATTACTGGGAAGGTAGGCAGATGGATATTTGAGTTCCTAACACACAGAACACAAAACGTAGTAGTGAACAGGGCAAGATCCAGCATCAGCGAGGTCAAAAGCTCAGTGCCCCAAGGCACTGTCCTGGCATCTCTGCTGTTTCTCATCCTCATAGCAGACATAGATAAAAAGACCCAGCACACTTTTGTATCATCATTTGCAGATGACACTAAAATAAGCATGAAAGTCACTACGGTAGAAGACACTGAAAAATTACAGGAGGACATAAGCAGGGTCTTCCAGTGGGCAGTGGAGAACATCATGACGTTCAATGGTGATAAGTTTCAGCTGCTTAGGTATGGAAAAAATGAAGAACTCAAAAGGAACACTATATACAAAACGCAAGAGGGTCACCACATAGAACGAAAGGAACACGTTAAGGACTTGGGAATAATTATGTCTGCTGATCTGTCTTTTAACCCTTTCAGGGTCGAGACCTCGATTCTTAACTCTCTCTCAGGGTCGAAACATTTTCGGAAAAAAAATAAATTATATTTTCTTATGAAACGATAGAGCATCTTTTTCCGATCATAACGACACCAAAAGTATGAAATTTGGTGAAAAACTAACGGAATTATGCTCTCGCAAAGTTAGCGGTATCGAAGATATTTACGCATCGGCGATTTCGCCCACTTTGAGCCCTATTTTCGGCCAATTCCAATGTCT
>WNWK01034103.1:0-20658 GCA_009830355.1 Cherax destructor | reverse complement strand
CAACCTGATTCGGAATAGAGAACAGAGATATGTGGCGATACACAAAACCCCAATATAAAAAACAGGGAGCTTGACAACTTTTCGGTCCGATTTTTACCACTACTACCCCCTTTTCCCCCCCTCTACCACTTGTCCCCTCTCCGTCCTTGCCTATAAATCCCCCTTCCCCCCCCTGTCCGGTTATGTGACTTTGTAAAGGGTAAGTCGGACCAAACGTCGTCGAACTCCTTTTTTTTATATGTGCGGGGTTGTGTATCGTTACATATACCTGTTCTCTACTCTCCGAATCGGGTTGAAAAAAAACTGGATGGCCATACATCTCTAAAAACCCTAGCTACTGCATATGTCTTTCTTATGTCCTTGTCGGTGTCAATAGTCATTTATTACTTCAGGAAAAGGAGACAGAGAGAGAAAAAAAAAAAAAAAAAAAAGAAGAAGAAAAAAAGAAGAAAGAAAGGGGAAAAAGAAAAAAAGAAAAAAAAGGGGAAAAAAGAGGGAAAAGGGAAAAGAAAGGGAGAAAAATTAAAAAATTGGAATCTTTATTTAAGAAACGTTTCGCCACACAGTGGTTTATCAGCCCAAAAAACAAAGCAGAAAGTTTTGGGAGAGGAGTTTGAGGTAATCAGTCCCTCGGCCTGGAGTAGATGTGTTCAGTCCATCAATCTTGTCGAAAGTATAGAATAGGTCAGGCGAAGCAGACTAACATAAGAGAGTAATCGACAACTCGTCTATCATCGTCCTTGTTATTACGCTAATTAGGTTAAGTTAGATAGGTGTGTTAGGAAACAAGATAAGTGTTTCCTGCTACCGGTCTTAGTCATATGATGACCCGCAGCTGGAGCTTTTGGTCCCCTGACCGAGGCCTTCCGCTGGCTTACCGGTCCTCCCCTTTAAAAATTACAGTTAAAATAATAAATATTTTATTCTTACGCTTATTGTCTATTAATTACAGTTAAAATAATAAATATTTTATTCTTACGCTTATTGTCTATTAATTTACATGTCTCCATCAGCCCTAATTCGTCTCATCTGCCATCCTGCCATCCTGCCATCCTGCCATTTACTTGTTCACTCGTTTGCTAGCACCTGAGAGCGTCCAGCTCAGCAGACCTTAACCTCACGGTGGAAGATAATGAGCTTGTAGATTCAAGATGTACTTCTTGTCCTCGGCAGAGCTGTTCCCAAGAATTATTTAAAATTAGTAACTTTTGATATTTTGTGGTTGTATGTTGTAAGACTATTTGGGCCAGGTCCAGAATCTAATTCTCGGCCTAACTTGCTCAGACTGGCGTGTATGCATTGTCAGTCTAGTTTTTGAAGTTTTTGAACCCAGATACAGCAATCTAGCATGTTTATGATTTCTATGAAGGGTATGTCTATCCCCGGTTAGGTCATTATGTGTCTTCCTTGCCTGCTGTTGTACTGATTATGACTGTTTTGTGCATTTTGCTGTTTGGCGAACTGGTCGCTATTTTGTTCAAGCAAGCTGTGCTTATTGCCTATCTCATGTCATTTTTTTTTTATTTTATATTTTTTTTTATTTTGGGACTTGGTGGTCTTTGATTAGACACAGTCTTTGCCGAATCTGCCTCACACTACATACATATTTACATGACTTATGCAAGTACAGATAAATACTCATATACAGCAAGTAATATGCCAGATGGTACTGTTACTTTAAGCTGAACGATAATACAAAATCTGTTGAAGATTGAGACACTTATGCAACATATGGGAATCTTTATTAAGGAAACGTTTAGACCCCTGGCACTGTTAAACTTAATATACTCTTGTACACACTAGAGATAAATTTATGATATATAGACGGATAAGTGTGTTTGATACAATGATTTTAGATTAAGTTCATTTGTGTGCGTTTAATGTTAACCCTAAATACCATTTTGTATTATTAAAGTTCTCTAAAATTTTAGCAAATCTTTCTCCCAGTTGTATATTACAATACCCAACTTGAAGTACGAAAGTAACTGCTTCTGCTTTTTGGAGCTGAACGATAATACAAAATCTGTTGAAGATTGAGACACTTATGCAACATATGGGAATCTTTATTAAGGAAACGTTTAGCCACACTGTGGCTTCATCAGTCCAACACAAAACAGAAAGGGGTAAGGAGAGGAGGAGTTTGATTACCTCAAACTCCTCCTCTCCTACACCTTCTGCTGTATTGGACTGATGAAGCCACGTGTGCAAGCTTTCCTAATAAGATTCCCATATGTAGCATAAGTGTCTCAATCTTCAACTCGTCGGTTTTCAAAACCATTTATCACAAAATATGTTACGGGACGCCAAGCCCATGATGATTCTCTTGAAATCGCTTGTTCTCTCTAGGCTGGAATACTACTTTACACTAACTGCCTCCTTCAAGGACACACATAAGTAAGATAAAGCACCTTAATTACTGTGAACGGTTGAAGTCCCTTGATTTGTATTCCCTGGAACGCAGGCGAGATAGTTACACGATAATATATACTTCGAAATTCCTAGAGGGATTACTACCTATGAAAACAAAAGACTCGGCAGGAGATGCAACATTCCCTCAATGAAAAGCAGGGGCGCCACGAGTACACTGAGAGACAAGACTAAGTGTCAAGGGCCCAAGACTGTTCAACTGCCTCCCAGCATACATAAAGGGGATTACCAATAGACCCCTGGCTGTCTTCTAGGAGGCACTGGACAGGCGCCTCACCTAATATTTTTTAACAGAAAACAGATTAATGTGAAAGAAGGTGACATTCGCTAAAAGATGTTCACTAAGTAATAAAACCAATAAAAATGTTTGCTAACTTTTATATTTATTCTCATTAAACCTCATTTCTAGCTATAAGTTACTTGAATTTCTGTTATAATTTGTTTTCTACAAATCGGTTATTGGTTAATACTTTTTGGACGAGTGTGGTGCAATGCGTCACTTAATCATGCAATGAGCCATAGGTTGGCCATCCCTGGTGCAGAGTATACAGCAGTTGTATCCGGAGAGTTACACGAGGTCGTTTACTAGACTCGGCCAGTATTTTCACAGCTGAATTGTATGTAATTTTCATGGCCGTCACACGAATAGCATCAATGCCTACCTCTTCATCTATAGTAGTTTCAAACTCCGATAGTGCGTTGCAGGCTATTCAGAAATTTGATTCCCTCCATCTCGTCGTTCTACGTATACAAAATTGAGTTTACTAGAAATACGGCATAACCAAAGACATGTAGATGTTCAAGACAGTGAAGAAGAAGACTGCCGCGCGGTCAGCAGATCATGACCCTAATTTCAGTACCTGACCAGCCGGGCTGTGGTTTGTACGTCAATTTGCGTGCGGTCAGCAGTAACAGCCTGGTTGATCAGACCCTGATTCACCACGAGGCCTGGTCTCAGACAGGGCCGCGGTGGCGTTGACCCCCGAAACCCTCTCCAGGTATACTCCAGGTAAGCCAGAAACAGTCTTAATGCTAGAAAAGTATCAGTAGGTTGACGTTCTATTATTCTTTGGTAGGTAATTATGATATAGTTATCGATACAGTAACACTGAATTGTCTTTGACAGTTTAGTCTATTTAGTGACCCTTGTCGAACTCCATTCATCACACTCGCTCATTCCCACACCACCTCCCTGACAATAACTCATTGCGTCCTTTCTGTTAAATATTCCTTTATCCACTGTGGTGTTTTTCCTGTAATTCTTGCTTGCTCCTCTAAATTTTGTCCCTGTCTCCTGTGGGATACTATATAGAACACCTTACTGTTTGCCCATCCCTCTCTCCTGCCTAACTTTTGTTACCGTGCCATAGAACACTAGCCGATGTGTAAGACAGGACTTACCATCACGAAAGTCGTGCTGGTTATCGTTTATGAAGCTCTGTGACACTTGTGGGTTTAGCACTTAGTCATGATAATAATATCGTTTATGAATCAGCTGCTTTCCAGATGCTCCACCACTCTTCTCCATACAAGCTTCTCCATAATCTTGCATACTCTGCATGCGAGTGACATTGGCCTGTAATTCAGTGCCCCCTGTCTGTCCCTTTTAAATACTGGGACTTCCTTCGTTGTTTTCCAGAACTCTGTCAGCTGTACAGTTTCAGTCGACTTGAAGATCGCTGCTAGTGGTTCACACAGTTCCAATGCTCCCTCTCGCAGAACCCACAGAGATGGTGGTTGGTTCATTGTTCACTCGGTAGTTTCTTTACAAAACCTCCCGTTATGTGTATAGTTTCCAAGTACACCTTGATGAACTTACTCTCTTTGTCCCTTGATGCACTTACTCTCTTTGTCCCTTGATGCACTTACTCTCTTTGTCCCTTGATGCACTTACTCTCTTTGTCCCTTGATGCACTTATTCTCTTTGTCCCTTGATGCACTTACTCTCTTTGTCCCTTGATACACTTACTCTCTTTGTCTCTTGATACACTTACTCTCTTTGTCCCTTGATGCACTTACTCTCTTTGTCCCTTGATGCACTTACTATCTTTGTCCCTTGATACACTTACTCTCTTTGTCCCTTGATACACTTACTCTCTTTGTCCCTTGATACACTTACTCTCTTTGTCCCTTGATACACTTACTCTCTTTGTCCCTTGATACACTTACTCTCTTTGTCCCTTGATGCACTTACTCTCTTTGTCCCTTGATGCACTTACTCTCTTTGTCCCTTGATGCACTTACTCTCTTTGTCCCTTGATGCACTTACTCTCTTTGTCTCTTTGGCATTGTTCATGATTCCAGTAAGCCAGCATCCGAGTCACGATGGACGAACACAGCAGCATACGGACGCAGGAGTGAAATTGCGCCATACTGACGAGGGAAGCAGAAATTATGTTGACGTGGTTGGGAGGCATCATACTGACGTGGTTGGGAGGCATCATCATACTGACGTGGTTGGGAGCCATCATCATACTAACGATGGACACAGACGGCATCATCATACTGACGATGGAGACAGACGGCATCATCATACTGACGATGGAGACAGACGGCATCATCATACTGACGATGAAGACAGACGGCATCATCATACTGACGATGAAGACAGACGGCATCATCATACTGACGATGAAGACAGACGGCATAATCATACTGACGATGAAGACAGACGGCATCATCATACTGACGATGAAGACAGATGGCATCATCATACTGACGATGAAGACAGACGGCATCATCATACTGACGATGAAGACAGACGGCATCATCATACTGACGATGAAGACAGACGGCATCATCATACTGACGATGAAGACAGACGGCATCATCATACTGACGATGAAGACAGACGGCATCATCATACTGACGATGAAGACAGACGGCATCATCATACTGACGATGAAGACAGACGGCATCATCATACTGACGATGAAGACAGACGGCATCATCATACTGACGATGAAGACAGACGGCATCATCATACTGACGATGAAGACAGACGGCATCATCATACTGACGATGAAGACAGACGGCATCATCATACTGACGATGAAGACAGACGGCATCATCATACTGACGATGAAGACAGACGGCATCATCATACTGACGATGAAGACAGACGGCATCATCATACTGACGATGAAGACAGACGGCATCATCATACTGACGATGGAGACAGACGGCATCATCATACTGACGATGGAGACAGACGGCAGCATCATACTGACGATAGAGACAGACGGCAGCATCATACTGACGATGGAGACAGACGGCAGCATCATACTGACGATGGAGACAGACGGCATCATAATACTGACGACGGAGACAGACGGCATCATCATACTGACGATGGAGACAGACGGCATCATCATACTGACGATGGAGACAGACGGCAGCATCATACTGACGATGGAGACAGACGGCAGCATCATACTGACGATGGAGACAGACGGCAGCATCATACTGACGATGGAGACAGACGGCATCATCATACTGACGATGGAGACAGACGGCATCATCATACTGACGATGAAGACAGACGGCATCATCATACTGACGATGAAGACAGACGGCATCATCATACTGACGATGAAGACAGACGGCATCATCATACTGACGATGAAGACAGACGGCATCATCATACTGACGATGAAGACAGACGGCATCATCATACTGACGATGAAGACAGACGGCATCATCATACTAACGATGAAGACAGACGGCATCATCATACTGACGATGAAGACAGACGGCATCATCATACTGACGATGAAGACAGACGGCATCATCATACTGACGATGGAGACAGACGACAGCATCATACTGACGATGGAGACAGACGGCAGCATCATACTGACGATGGAGACAGACGGCAGCATCATACTGACGATGGAGACAGACGGCAGCATCATACTGACGATGGAGACAGACGGCAGCATCATACTGACGATGGAGACAGACGGCAGCATCATACTGACGATGGAGACAGACGGCAGCATCATACTGACGATGGAGACAGACGGCAGCATCATACTGACGATGGAGACAGACGGCAGCATCATACTGACGATGGAGACAGACGGCAGCATCATACTGACGATGGAGACAGACGGCAGCATCATACTGACGATGGAGACAGACGGCAGCATCATACTGACGATGGAGACAACGGCAGCATCATACTGACGATGGAGACAGACGGCAGCATCATACTGACGATGGAGACAGACGCAGCATCATACTGACGATGGAGACAGACGGCAGCATCATACTGACGATGGAGACAGACGGCAGCATCATACTGACGATGGAGACAGACGGCAGCATCATACTGACGATGGAGACAGACGGCATCATCATACTGACGATGGAGACAGACGGCATCATCATACTGACGATGGAGACAGACGGCATCATCATACTGACGATAGAGACAGACGACAGCATCATACTGACGATGGAGACAGACGGCAGCATCATACTGACGATGGAGACAGACGGCAGCATCATACTGACGATGGAGACAGACGGCAGCATCATACTGACGATGGAGACAGACAGCATCATACTGATGTAGTAGGGAATGAGGGAGAGAGATGACATATTTAAATGAGATGGAGACAGACTCATGCCGATGCGGGAGGGTGACGGCAACAAGCCGATGCGGGAGGGTGACGGCAACAAGCCGATGCGGGAGGGTGACGGCAACAAGCCGATGAATGGGAGGGTGACGGCAACAAGCCGATGCGGGAGGGTGACGGCAACAAGCCGATGCGGGAGGGTGACGGCAACAAGCCGATGCGGGAGGGTGACGGCAACAAGCCGATGCGGGAGGGTGACGGCAACAAGTCGATGCAGGAGGGTGACAGCATCATGCTGATGAGGGAGGGTGACAGCATCATGCTGATGAGGGAGGGTGACAGCATCATGCTGATGAGGGAGGGTGACAGCATCATGCTGATGAGGGAGGGTGACAGCATCATGCTGATGTGGGAGGGTGACAGCATCATGCTGATGTGTGAGGGTGACAGCATCATGCTGATGTGGGAGGGTGACAGCATCATGCTGATGTGGGAGGGTGACAGCATCATGCTGATGTGGGAGGGTGACAGCATCATGCTGATGTGGGAGGGTGACAGCATCATGCTGATGTGAGAGGGTGACAGCATCATGCTGATGTGAGAGGGTGACAGCATCATGCTGATGTGGGAGGGTGACAGTATCATGCTGATGTGGGAATGTGAAAACATCAAGCTGGCTTTTTAGGGAGACAGTCTCATAAACGTAGGAGGGAGACGTCATTCTGACGTGGGAGAGATATATTTGTAATGACGTGGGATTAATACAGCATCATTCTGACGTGGGAGGGAGGGAGAGAGTGTCGTTTTGACATGGGGGGATGACAGCATCATTCTGATGTGGGGGGATGACATCAATCTGCCATGGAGAGGGAGGCAGCAACCTACTGACGTGGGAGGTAACCAGTATCATACTGCCTCTGGAGTGACAATCATACTGACATAGGTGGGGGACAGCATCATCCTGACATTCGAGGAGACTTGTAATTCGCCGTGTCCTGCGGGAAGCCTCGCAGGTCTGTCAGTTCCTTACCTGATGCGGAAACTGAACGCACTGAGCCATTTCCTTTGGTGGTGACTAGAAGTTTTTTTGTATAGCAGCCTAATGTTTTTCGTTTACAAACTGGATCAGTTGGACTTCTCATTTTACTGCAAATCCCTCTTATGTTTGAGCGTCAGTGTGTTCCTTTTCCAATTTGATTTTTTTTACTCTCTATGTAGATCTTTTCCATGTTGCCAGTGATGTTTCACCAACAACACTTTCCTAGAGTTCATTTCCCTCGTAAACAACTCCCCTTCAGAAACTCCTAATCAAAGACGCATAGAGATATTACACTGTATATTTAGCAACTTTTAACGCAGCTGTGGATGGAATGTCGTTGAGCACTCACTGAGGCCGAAGTATCCTAAGATAACAGGAGTACTCTGTTTGTGGGTTTTTTCTTAAATATTTAGACGGATACTCTCTACTCCTTACTCCACTGATGGAGAGATCTGCTCTCATTGATGAAGGAATACCTGACCACATTGATGAAGAAATACCTGCGCTAATTTGTTCACTTTTTCCGGCTGTTTTCGATAGACTTTCATTTACTTTTTATGTTTAAAATATCTCTTCGTGTTTATCTATTTATTTTTGTAACAAATCACTAACTGTCTGCAGTCTTCAAAATTCCGTTTTCAAAGTCCTTCAATCCATTTTATTACTTCTTTTAGAACTCTTGCTTGTGAGTGTGGAACTACTCATGCCTACTTTGCTTGCTGGGGTTTGATTCTTAGCGCTTGAACTCCGTCATTTGTCTTTTTTTTCTGATGCATTTGCCAGCATATTTATATATAGAGTTGGACTCCACTGTATTCATCCCTATTGTGTTCTCATTACTCACTACTTCACACCGAATTTTTTTTTATTTTTATATTTTATTTAAAAACACAATATTACATATAAAAAGTAAAAATAGCGCCGTCAGGCAGAACACTTACAAATACGTACATCAGAAATATGATTTGAAAGTCATACCCACAGGACACAAACCTCAAATTTTCACAAAAACATAGCTTACTGCCCTTATTAACCAACCACCATACCACACATACTAAAGTACCTCGTACAAAACAACATTGAGCCTACAGCAAAGGCATCTCTACACACCGAACACCCTCATCGCAAAACTACATAAATTGTACTTGGTGTGGTTGAATCCTACCCTTATGTACAGTGAACCAGTAAATCAAAATAACAATGCCACACATCAAAGAACTATCAAAACAGCTCAAAACAAAAAGAATGCTAAACAAAGTTTACATGGATAATGACAAAAGGCTATTAAACCAAAACACCTTGACACATGACAACAAAATAACATAAAAGGCCCATGCACATACCCCCCTCCAACCCCCCACCCCAACCCCTCATGATCAAAACTCCAGTACCCTCATGTCACATGGCTCAGCACATGTATAAACTCACAATAAACAAAGAGAACTTGTCAAGGGATTTACCAATATACAATGTCCCTGAAACATGAAAACAGATCTCAAAAAAATACCACCATTTGGCCAGGCACTAACATATACGTGCCACAGAAATATAAGTAATATAAGTGTAAACCCATGTCCTCGGAACACAAACTCCAAATATTGTACAAACATACAGCTTACTGGTCGTTAAATCAAAACACCATTCCACACATACGAAAGTACCTCGTACAAAACAAACATTGGTACTACCTCAGAGGTGTTCCTACACACACAACACCCCCATCACTAAACTGAAAAATTGTACGTGGTGTGTTTAAATCATACCAATTATGTACAGTGACCAGTAAGCCAATGTAACAAATCTATACATCAGTTGACAAAAGATGACAAAAGAAGTTCAAAATTTAATAAAAAACACTAAACGAAGTTTACATGAAAAAATGGCAAATGCATATGTGACAAAATACACCAATCACATGACAAAACATAAAAGGCACATGCATATGAGTGCCGTCATGGCACATGGCACAACACATTTACTACGTCACAATAAGCCAAGAGATCATGTCAAGGGACCTACCATATACAATGTCCCTGATAACATAAAAACATGTTTCAAAATTTTTAACACAAAACATAAACTTAAAAAAAAAAAACATATTTCTCTTCTACTTACACGCCATCCACACATCTCACGCACAACACATCCTGCCATAATGCTCAGGCACATGTAAAAAAAAAAAAAATTAAACGGTCTCCAAAGAAAAAACACTAACAATGACATCAACCTCCCAAAAGGCAGCCCCAGGACTTGCACTGATTTTTCAGGCCCACCTAACACTCAGAACCCAGAACAAAAACAGACAGAAGACAAACTGTTTGCCTTACACTTTTAAAGCTGCCACGCCACATGCACACATAACAAAACTCCTTTAACCAGAGGTCTAGATGTTCACTAGCACATCCCCACTTGCGCACACAAGCAGAGCATTCTCAAAAACTACCTCCTCCCCTTCCCTGGGAGTCCATCCCGCTCAAAGCCACTTTACAAAATCCCCAACACCCCAATCGCCCAAGCTATATACAAAATCTACAACCAAATATAACACCGCGTTCCTCACCCGCCTATCCACCCCTCCCATCTCTAAACTAAGCATCGGCGAAACAGATAAACCCCCCAAACACTGTAAAATATGTGAAAACCATTCCAGAACCACACCCAATTGCTCGCAAAAATAAATCGCATGATATATCGTCTCCTCCGATCCACACCTACCACAATAAGAATTTTATGTTATCTGTCTATTGTATAAAACAACCTTAGATGGCAAAATACCGTGTAAAAATTTAAAAAACACTTCCCTTACTCGCGGCCCTATACATAATTGCCAAAAACTACCCCAAATCTGTCGCCAGTCACACATCGGCATAACCTCCACCCCTGCTACATAAGAACATAAGAATGGAGGAACACTGCAGAAGGCCTACTGGCCCATACAAGGCAGGTCCTTATCAAAACCACCACTACCTAAGAATTTACTCCTGTACTCACGACACTAATCAAACCCAGCCCCTCCCACTCATATATTTGTCCAATCTCTTTTTAAAGCCACCCAAGGTCCTAGCCTCTATCACCCTCACCCCACTTTTGCAAAACCCCCCACCCTCTCCAGTGTACACACCCTTAAGGATCTCGGCTCACTTACCTGCATTAAAACCCTCAACATTGCCTCACAATCCCTCAGATCCCCACCTCCCCACCACTGCCTAACATTCTCATAAACCACCCCAATCCTACCCCCACCCTGACCCCCTAACCTCAAAAAACTATGTTTAACATACAGGCTCCTCACCCTCGGTTCCAGAAAAATGAGTCCCAAACCTTCTAATCGAGGGGCCAATGTCACTACATCATGTTTGAGCCACTCACAGCCTGAACACCAGACAAACCTTAAAATCTTACTTTGCAAACAATGCATATCACACTGCAACAACAGGTAGACAGCTTCCACATGCCATACCTTGCTGTAAAGCAGAACATTTGCAACCACCACCCACCAGGACACTCACCAAATCCCTCCCTGAATTAGCCTCCCTCACCTCCCACATATCCCTCGTGTAAAAGACTCCACAAATCTTCACCCACCATACCACAGGCCACTTCCCCCTATATCCACCTACCTCCCCCACCCAATTCCCCACTTCCATCAACTTAGACTTTTCCACATTTATGCTCATACCTGTTGCTTTACTGCACACCCTAATAATGGCACTTATACCCTTAACTCCTCCGCTTTACCCACCAACACCATTGTATCATCCACATACCCTACAATGCCATCCCCCCCTCTGTGAGACCCCCCACACATTCCACCAATCACTCCATAAAAAAGCTCCTTTAAACAGGCAAACAGAATCTGTAATAAAGGA
This sequence comes from Cherax destructor, assembly GCA_009830355.1. Taxonomy (NCBI): domain Eukaryota; kingdom Metazoa; phylum Arthropoda; class Malacostraca; order Decapoda; family Parastacidae; genus Cherax; species Cherax destructor. The sequence goes on along the minus strand of WNWK01034103.1, from coordinate 8,740 downwards.
CACCCTTGCCATAAACCTCAGTCCATACCCACTCTTGCTCCCACCCTCCCATTAACCTGCACACACGCCTTTGCCCCACTATATAAAGACCTTGCCCAGTCCACTATGTCTGATCCAAATCCCTGCCAATGCATGATACTCCACAATGCCTCCCTCTCCATGCTATCATAAGCAGCCCGCCAATCTAAGGCTAAAACTAACCCTCACCCCCTTGGCATTGCTCAATGAATTCTCGAATTCTGCCATGCCCATCAAACATTGTCCTACCCAGTATGCCAAATTGATCCCCCAATTGCTCTATCAATTACCCTTTTAATTCTATTACCTAAAACTTTCGCAAAAACTTTATCATCCCTGCACATCAGAGAGATGGGTCTATAATCCTGCACCTTATGTTTCCCCGTGCCCTTTGGCACCAGCACCACCACAGCAGTGCTCTGCAGCTCACCCATGACCCCCCTCGTTTTCATCTCATTAAACAAGGTCACCAAAAATTCCTTCATCACGCCCCAGTTTTGTACATAAAAGTCATAAAAGTACATAAAAGCCCATCTAGACCCAGTGCCTTTCCCTCCTGCATACCCTCCAATGCCTCCCATACCTCAAACTTGCTAATGCTACCATTTAATAATTCTCTATCACACATTTCCAACACACACCTGCGCCCATAACTCTTAATGCCTCCACTTGAAAATCCCTACTTTTCATGTAACCCCTACTTTTCATGTGCTCCTGATACCAAGCATCTACATACCCACTCATACCTTCCGTCGTAACCAGCTCCTGCCCACGTTCATAGCCCCTTAACTCTTCCTCCACAGTCAACCTCATCATCTCCATTGCACTTTGCCTCTGTTTCTGCCCCCTGAGGACACAGGCCGATGGCCTATCCAAAGACCTGGATAGGCAGTCGGCCTATCCAGGTCTTTGGATAGTGCACTCGGGATGTCTTCAAGAAGGCTCTGGACAGGAACCTAATGTCAGTACATGATCACCCGGTTCGTACGTCGGTTTACGTGCAGCCAACAGTAACAGCGTGGTTGATCAGAACCTGATCCACCATGACGCCTGGTCACAGACCGGTCCGCGGGGGCGTTGACCCCCAAAACTCTCTCCAGATATTCTACAGGTATACTGTAACTTGTTCAGCTATCAAAACTTTGTGGCCCAGTCCCTGGACCCATTAATACCTCTGTAATCTTTTGACTACCACCCACATCATGGGTATGGTGTGCATAATAAAGATGTCACACTAACTAAATTTGTAAATGTCCCTGATAAGGGCGGAGTACTGTGTAGTGAATATATAACAATTCATAAACGCTGTATGGATGTTTACTGCAGTTTGTTCCTAGTCTTACCGAATATTTTTAACAGAAAAAAGATTAATGTGAAAGAAGGTGACATTCGTTAAAAGATGTTCACTAAATAATAAAATCACTAAAAATGATTGCAAACTTTTAGATTTATTCTCATTAAACCTCATTTCTAGCTATAAGTTACATGAATTTCTCTTATATTTTTTTTTTCTGCAAATCGGTTATTGGTTAATACTTTTTGGACGAGTGTGGACAGAGTTACACGAGGTCGTTTACTAGACTCGGCCAGTATTTTCACAGCTGAGTTGTATGTAATTCTCATGGCCGTCACACGAATAGCATCAATGCCTACCTATTGTAGTTTCAAACTCCGACAGTGCGTTGCAGGCTATTCAGAAATTTGATTCCCTCCATCTCGTCGTTCTATGTATACAAAATTGAGTTTACTAGAAATACGGCATAACCAAAGACATGTAGATGTTCAGGACAGTGAAAAAGAAGACTGCCGCGTGGTCAGCAGATCATGACCCTAATTTCGAAGAGGGAAAGTGCATCTTGCTCGGACTGCTGTGCAGTAATCTCTCGACAGAAAAGTGGTCCGAGTTGGTCCACAAAAAATTGCAATTATAGCAATCCTCTGAGAGGATTGCCAAGTTACGTTATCAGTTCATCTCTTAACAGACTGTCCTGTCTACCACAGGGCATGCAAAATTTACTTCAGACGTGTTTACTGTCCTCACACACTACCTGATCTCCTCGCTGAGATGTCCCACCTTTGATGCACACTCCCTCTGACTTTATAAACGAAATTAACTTATTACTCCAACTTTCGTTATATTTTTCCTTCTGCAATCTCCATTACCATCACTAACCCTACTACCTCTTGCATATTCCTATCCCACAGTCACTGGCCTACGCATATTCCATCCTTAGCACATGCCACCATACAGAGCTATATGACCCTTTTGGATTTAGCGTTTAGATATTATTAGTATTATTGCTGTTTAACAGCAACCCCTGTTATTGAAAGTCATATTAGCATTCATAACGTTGTTGGTAGACAGAAACCACCCACGAGATAGTACATTCTTGCCAAATGAGTATGAAGAGGAAACCTATAAGCATTTAACACAATACCAAGATTGTTGGTATGTGTCTTTCATAAACACGTAAGATGACAGGTATATCTTGGTACTTCTAGCATCTAGTTCATACTACATACACATGCACTTGTAGATGTACTTGTATGTGTATACACACTCAACCGAGATTCCTTACACTCCCTTAATAGATCTTGTCCTTATTGTGTTCCTTATCATCTCTATGGGGAAGTGGGTGATGATTTTCCTCCGTAAAAGGCGACTAAAATGCCGGGAGAAAGGGAAATAGTAACCCTTTCTCCTGAATAAATTGCTAAAAAGAAAAAGGATAAAAATTCAGTAGTGGGTTGTTGGAATGTGTGTGAGTATTGTATGGATGTAAAAAAAGAACTGATTTTGAGTGTAACAGTTGAAAAGAAGCTGAATGTTCTAGCTCTAAGTGAAACGAAGCAACAGGGGATAAAAGAGGGGTAAGAGAATTTCAGTGAGGTGTAAATGGGATTATGTAAGGTGTATCTAAGAACCAGAGCTAAGGAAGCAGTATCGGAAATTATAAATTATGGAAAGAGGAGTGGGAATATAAAGGTATACATTCACGAATTGTGTAAATTACAATATAGGTGGGATGCAAGAAGTGAGTAATGGTAACTGTTCATACACTTGGGGAAGAGAAGTGTAGAGGAAAGAGATTTTGGGAGGTGTTAAGTGAGTGTTTATGGAGATTTAAACCAAGAAAATAATTCCTGTAGGCAACGTTGGATTGCAAGATTAAATGATAATGGAAGCCTCAAATTGAACTATGTATAGAAACAAGTATAGTACTAGGTAATATGCATTTAAAGAAAAAAAGACGATAAATAGGTACAACAGATACAATATAGGACATGATCATAGTATGTTGGACTATGTATACTTAGATAGAAGGTTGATTGATTGACTTCTGGATGTCCATGTTTTTAGAGGGGCTAAGAGATATCAGATCATTATTGACTGGTAGTGACAGAGTAAACTTAGGTAGGGTACAAGAGAAATGTCATCAGTTTATAAGAAAAAACGAAAATTCATAAATTAAACTAGACAGGGTAAGGTATAAGCAACAGTTGGGAGAAAGGTGGGTAATGAGGAGGTGGTAGATTGAAGAATGCAGATTTAGAGTGAGCATCATAAGTTTGTGGTTATAGGAGGGTGGGTCCTCGAGGAAAGAGCGACGATTGCTGGAATTACAAGGTACAGAGGGCGATTAGGGAGAAATAGTTGGCATATGAAAGGTGCTTTTACCATGTAGAATTGGTAAACAGAGGGAAGAGCATAAGAAATGTTAAAGAGGTTAAAAATGTAGTGAGGGAGTGCAAAAAGTTGAGGTAATGAGAGTGGGAGAGATTTTATCAACAAATTTTGCCAAGAATGAGAAAACGTTTAGAAAGACAAGAGAACAAATGGATTAATTTCAGTTAAAAATTAAAGAAGGGAGCTATTCGATCGGGGATATGGAGATACTGGAAGACGGAGGGAATATTTTAAGTTGTTGAAAATTTAATGAAGAAAGGGATTCTGCAGGAAGGTATCACATCATTTATGAGTGAGGAAAACCCAGATGCGAGTGTGGGGAAGGTGCCTGAGGCAGTAGGGAGAATTGGACAGAGTACAACAACTGGGATAGATGAGATTAAGACAGAAATGTTCAAAGCAGGTGATATAGTTATCGAGTGGTTGGTGCCTTTGTTCATTAAATGCATAAAAGAGAAGGAACCTAGGGATTGGCAGAGTATGCATAAAGCCTTAGCATTATAGGGAAATGAGCTAAGGAAAGAGTACCAGTAATGATGAATGATAAGTTATGGAAGGAAAAGAGAAAATATATGCATAAATTAAATAATTATGTGGATTAAAATAAGGGATGGATGCGAAAAGTGGGTTAAATTAAGTGTTTATGCACCTGGGGAAGAGAAGACTTTAGGAGAGAGATTTTGGGAGATGTTAGGCAAATATTTAGGTAATTTAATGCCAAGAGAAAGAAATGCTAAAGTGGGAGAAACTGTTGTAGAGGGCGTGGTAGGTAAGTTTGGGGTGCCAGGGGTAAATGTTAATAGGGGCCTTTAATTGATGTTTGTACTGAAACAGGCATGGTAATAGGTAATAAGAATTTTAAGAATAAGAGGATAAATATGTGCACGAGATTTGATAAAGGTCGTAATGACAGCAGATTGTTGCACTACGTATTCGTAGATGAAATGTTGACGGGTGGACTACTGGATGTAGATATTTTAGAGAGGCAACAGATATATCAAATCATTATTTAGCTGTAGCTACAGTGAGAGGAAGACGTCGATGGGGTACAAGAAGAGCATCAGAGAATAAAAAAGAAGTGAAAGTTTATGAAATTAAAGTAAGAGATAGTTAGGATAAGATATAAGGAACTGTTGGTAGAATGATGGGTTAGTAATAGTATAGGTAATGAAGAGGAGATTGGAGAGGTATTGGGTTGATTTAAGAATGTAGTGTTAAAAATAATATAAAGGCACAATGCCGAGTCTGAAATAATGCACAAATAACCCGCTCATAGAATGAAACACGACGTTAGCAGGTTATTTCTGTAGTGTTAAAGTGTGTAGCAGAATTTTGTGGATATTAGGAGGGTGGTTGCTGGAGGTAAGAAGAGCGATTGGTGGAATAACGAGGTAGAGATTGGTAAGGGAGAAAAAGTCCGAATATGTTTTTTTTTTTTTTTTTACAAAGCAGAAGTAATATTATAATATTAGGAGGGTGGAGAGTATATGTATGGAGAGTAAGAGTGGTTAAGAGAGTGGTGAGTGAGAGTAAAGGGATAACAAACGAATTTTGCTGAAAATAAAGTTTTAGAGTGCGATTAATAAATTGAGAAAAGCTAAGGAAACTGTTAAAAACATAACTGAGGAGTTATTAGATGGGGAAGTGAAAGTCGTCAGAAGATGAAGGGAATAATTTGAGTTAAATGTTGAAGAAGAAGGCAGTGATTTCAGCATTGAAAAGGGAGGTATAACATCTTTTAGGAGTGAGGAAGAGCCACATACTAGTAAAGGGGAAGTGTGTGAGGCAGTTGGTTAACTGAAAGGGGGTAACGCAACTGGTATTGAGGGGATCAAGACAGAAATGTTAAAAGCAAGTGTGGATATAGTTTTGGAGTGATTGATGCATTTGAACAATAAATGTATGAAAAGGGAGAAGCTACCTAGGGACTGGAAGATAGCATGCATTGTTCCTTTGTATAAAGTAAAGAAGTAAACAGGGAGGAAGAATTATAGGGGGATAAGCCTACTGAGTATACCAGGTACAGTGTATGGAAAAATCATAATTGAAAGAATTAGGAGAGAGAGAGCAGGATTGTCGATGAACAAGGTTTCAAGGAAAGGTAGGGGATGAATAGACTAGGAGTTTGCATTGAATCGTACAAGTGACCAATATTTAGAGAAAAGGCATATTATAGGGTGGATTTGGGAGTAATATGGAATATGTTGCAAGCATATAATTGTTAAACAAATTGACGAACCTAGGATGTTGGTCAGAGCTGTGGGATTGAAAGATAAAGAATGTAATACAGAGATGGAGTCGTCGCAATTGCTGTTTGCCGATGACACGGTGCTTTTGGGAGATTCTGAAGAGAAGTTGATAAGGATTGTGCATAAATTTAGGAGTTTGTAAAAGAAAATATTTAAAAATGAACATAAAAAGCAAGGTGATGGGAGAAAAAAATACTCAGGTACTTTAAGATTAGCAGTGCCTACACTCTTATATGGGTGTGAAGAAAAGGTTTTAAATGTTGCTGAGAGGAAGATACAAGAGGCAGTGGAGACGTGTCTGACGACAATGAGTGGTGTGAATATTATGCAGAGAAGTCGTAGTTTGGAGAATAAAAGGAAGTGTGGGTTTACTAAAAGTACGAACACATGGAGAAAACTAGGACTGCGCAGAGAAGGAATAAATCTGTAGTGGAAAGGAGGCAGGGTTGGGGTCGTCCTAGGATAGGTTAGAGAGAGAAGGTAAAGGAGGTTTTGTATGCATGGGACTTGGACATCTAACAGGCGTGAATGAGCATGTCAAATAGGAGTGGAGGCAAGTGGTTTTAATGACTTGACGTCCTGTTGGAGTGTAAAGAAGATAATATTTATGAAGGGGTCCTTGAGGTTGGAAATACAGTGCCTGCACTCTGAAGGAGTGGGGATATTGCAGTTTGGAGAGGTTACTAAGAAGTAATGTCATTGCGTCTTTTTTCAAATGGGTATTGGCATGAGTGATAGTGAAAGTGTTTATTCTCTATATCGGTGGGAGATAGCCAGCATGTTTACACACACACACACACAGTTTTAAGACGAGGTTTGATAAAGCTCATGGAGCAGGGAGAGAGAGGACCTAGTAGCAATCAGTGAAGAGGCGGGGCCAGGAGCTATGACTCGACCCCTGCAACCACAAATAGGTGAGTACACACACACACACAACCACCTGCCTGATATATATATATATATATATATATATATATATATATATATATATATATATATATATATATATATATATATTTATATATATATATATATATATATATATATATATATATATATATATATATATATATATATATATATATATATATATATATATATATATATATATATATATATATATATATATATATATATATATATATATATATATATATATATATTACAGATATTTTCGCTTGCCATATTCGACAAGAAGAGCATTGCTATTTAATCCAAAATCGCAAGTTTTACATATTCGGCACGACATTAGATATATTATTTACATTCCTATTTACATATTAATATTTTGCTTGGTTGAAATTATGTGACCACTCTCCTCTATTCCTTTTGCATGCATTGAAATAGACGGGGCTGGGTTATAGAATACGGGGATACTTTTCTCGGATCAGGCAACAACCGGAATCCATCTAGTTAACGAAGACTACTCGTATGCAATGAATTGCATTACCAATATTGAATAACCACTGTGTGTGTTAAGAACAGTTACTGTGTGATTCTACAAATACACGACGTCCATATTTATCCATACCTTGCATGTGTGTTGGGCATAAAGACATCGAAAACATGCCTGGCATGTTTTTACCCATCTGCTAATGTATCTTCTCAACCCCCCCCCCCCCCCCACCGAAAAAAAAAATTCAGCCTTTTTTTTCCTGTACGCACAGAAAATATGTAGAAATATAAAAGTAACTTTAATCAAAATAAATACATTATATGCTTTGCATAACTAATTTAATTCATTATCAAGAGGCTTGATAATGAAAGACAGACTAAAAATGATATACCAAATCCGTGGTAAACATCTTTGTTTAATATGCAAAAAAAAAAAAACATTTATCGTTTATCATATATTATTGATGGGGTTTGTTACTCCCAAACATTTGGATGATAAATGCAGATGCTTGATACTAAACGAAGATGTTTGCCTTGAGTTTGGTATTTCTGTTTTCTTCGTCTTAATTTTACTTCAAAAATGAATTTCTTAAGAATGTATTTAGTAATACAAGGTTATAAGTTCTTGTATTTACTTGGTTGCGATACGGTCTACTACATAAGGTACTGAGTAATAAGAGAATATTCATGATAGCAATTAGTGTAACAACCAAAGTTTCTCAGCTGAGACTTCCAAGAATATTATTAGCAAAGTATAAATTTGTTTAAGAAGGATTGAGCTCGTGGATAAGACTGCAAAACTAAACATAATATTAAACTGGTACAACATATTAAATTAAGCAATTTGATATAGAAATACACAGTATATATATATATATATATATATATATATATATATATATATATATATATATATATATATATATATATATATATATATATATATATATATATTAACCATAGTATTATTTATATATTTATATATTTATATATATATATATATATATATATATATATATATATATATATATATATATATATATATATATATATATATATATATATATATATATATATATAACCAGATATTATTTATATATTTATATATTTATATATATATATATATATATATATATATATATATATATATATATATATATATATATATATATATATATAGGTAGTAGGTTGGTAGACAGCAACCACTCAGGGAGGTACTACCATCCTGCCAGGTGACTGTGAAACAGAAACCTGAAACTGTTTTACATGATGGTAGGATTGCTGGTGTCTTTTTTCTGTCTCATAAACATGCAAGATTTCAGGTACGTCTTGCTACTTCTACTTACACTTAGGTCACACTACGCAAACATGTACACGTTTATTGTATACA
>WNWK01034102.1:0-20659 GCA_009830355.1 Cherax destructor | reverse complement strand
TAGTTGATGAGTGGAACAGTCTGCCTAGTAGGGTTATTGAAGCTAGGACCTTGGGTAGTTTCAAATTTAGGTTGGATAAATTTATGAGTGAGAGGGTTGGTTTTGAGTGGGACTCGCGCATGAGTGGGTAGAATTGTCAAAGCTTATTTCTTGGGTAGCATTGAAAATTGGGTTGAGCAAATATTCTGTTAGTGGGACGGATTGTGAAGGACCTGCCTAGTATGGGCCAACAGGCCTGCTGCAGTGTTCCTCCTTTCTTATGTTCTTATGTTCTTAAAGTATTGGTTTGGAAATAGGGTAGTTGATGAGTGGAACAGTCTGCCTAGTAGGGTTATTGAAGCTAGGACCTTGGGTAGTTTCAAATTTAGGTTGGATAAATTCATGAGTGAGAGGGGTTGGATTTGAGTGGGACTCGCGCATGAGTGGGTAGAATTGTCAAAGCTTATTTCTTGGGTAGCATTGAAAATTGGGTTGAGCAAATATTCTGTTAGTAAGACGGATTGTGAAGGACCTGCCTAGTATGGGCCAACAGGCCTGCTGCAGTGTTCCTCCTTTCTTATGTTCTTATGTTCTTATATATAGACGCCTTATGAATTTCGTCCCATAGCAGCTTACTGCACTCCCTATCCAGACTTGGGGGCCTGTAAATCACACCCAAAATTAATTTTTCACGACCCTCGAGAAACTGTAGCCAAACAGATTCTGTGTCCGCTGTTTCTAATCTTATATCATGTCTAACACAACAATTTAAATTATCTCTGACATACATCGCCACTCCACCACCCTTCCTGTTGACCCTATCAGTGTGGAATAGTTTGTAACCCTGAATGTTGCACTCGGAAGGCATTTCTCTATCTTTCAGGTTGAACCAGGTCTCTGTTATAGCAATAATATCTATATTTTATGAAACAGCTGGACCGACTGAAACAAAATAAATCGCCGGGTCCTGATGAGCTTTTTGCAAGGGTTCTTAAGGAATGCAAAATGGAACTCTGTGAACCAATATCTAACATTTTTAATTTATCTCTTCAAACAGGTGTAGTGTCTGATATGTGGAAGATGGCTAATGTAATTCCTATTTTTAAAGCAGGGGACAAGTCACTACCGTCAAACTACCGCCCAATAAGCCTGACCTCAATTGTAGGCAAATTACTAGAGTCAATTATAGCTGATATTATTAGAAGCCATCTAGATAACCATAATTTGATTAATGATACCCAGCATGGATTCACGAGGGGCCGTTCCTGCCTATCTAATTTATTAACCTTCTTCAGTAAAGCTTTTGAGGCTGTTGATCACGATAAAGAATTCGATATTGTTTATTTAGACTTTAGTAAGGCTTTTGATAGAGTACCGCACCAGAGACTGTTAAAGAAAGTGGCAGCTCATGGCATTGGGGGAAAAGTTCTGTCATGGATCGAGTCATGGCTCACCAATAGGAAGCAGAGAGTGTGCATAAATGGGGTTAAATCCGAATGGGGACTTGTAACAAGTGGTGTTCCACAGGGAACATGAGTGGGTAGAATTGTCAAAGCTTATTTCTTGGGTAGCTTTGAAAATTGGGTTGAGCAAATATTCTGTTAGTGGGATGGATTGTGAAGGACCTGCCTAGTATGGGCCAACAGGCCTGCTGCAGTGTTCCTCCTTTCTTATGTTCTTATGTTCTTATTACCTGCACTTGCAAGTAATCTTAGCTCATCTATCTTATTTCATAGACTCCTACTATTTGTATAGTAAACCTTAAGGGAGCTAGTCACTCGTTGCCCTCTACTATCTACTGCCCTCTACTGACTTAGCTCAGTGAAGACGTGTCTTGTGTACTCTCTGTGGACTGAACCATCTTTGCTGTGCTTCCGTTATTAGCTACCTGAGATTGGATGATGGTTTCCCTCGACTACGAGCAGCTATATCTCCAAATGAAGGCGGAATTAACGGAAGCTAGAAGAGAGATTCAACGTTTGAAGGGTATATGCAAGGATTATCCCCGGAACAATGTCGCCGATGATCAGACCAACGAATGGATGCTAGTTGAATCTGAAGGGACGAAGCTGAAGTTGAAGAAGGTCCAGGAGATTGCTGTGAAAACCAGCAACTCTTTCTCCTTGTTATCAGACGAATGTGAAGACATCCCAGCGAAGACCATCTCTACAAAGACCGTCGAGAACGTCATGCACACCGCCAGTCGAGGTAAGAACATTGTTTTAGTTGGGGATAGTCAGATTAAGTTTATGGATAGGAATTTTGTCTTAAGGATAGGAATAGGAGGCAGAGGGTGTGTTATCCTGGGGCTGGGATGAAGGATATTGTTAGCCGTCTGGACGACATCATGAGAGGTAATGGGAGCAATCCTATTATCTGTCTCAGTGCTGGAGGCAACGATGTTGGCAGACGTAGGAGTGAGGAGCTGATTAGCAGCTATAGGTCAGCAATAGACAAAATTAGGAAGAAGGGTGGGAACCCTGTCATATGTGGTATTTTGCCAAGGAGAGGAGTTGGAAATGAATGGTTGTCCAGGGCAATTGGTGTCAATTGCTGGCTGGACAAATACTGTAAGGAAAATGCAGTAACATTCATTGACAACTGGGACCTCTTCTATGGCAGAAATGACATGTATGCCAGGGATGGGGTTCACTTATCTAGGTCTGGGGTGGGGGCACTGACAACTGCAGTGGAGGGAGCTGTTAGGGCTTTAAACTAGAAAAAGTTAGTGGTATGGGTTATGGGGGGAAAACAGTGAAGTCCCAGTGTAGTAATGTTATAAATTCTAGGGGAACTAGTAATAGGCAGAATAAGGTGGATATTGGAAAGCCAGTGGCACTAGGTGACAAGGACAGTAATAGGTATAAGGAAAAAACAGAAATGAGCAGGAAGGGTAAAGAGAAAGGAGGGTCTTTAAGAGTATATTACACCAATAGTCGTAGTGCTAGGAATAAGATGGACGAGTTGAGATTAGTTGCAAGTACAGGTAATATTGATGTTTTTGCAATATTTGAAACATGGTTTAATATGAAAAATCGGGACATGCCTGCCGAATGTCACATTCAGGGTTTTAAATTGTTTCAAGTAGACAGAAGTATCGGGAAGGGGGGTGGGGTGGCACTCTATGTCCGTGATCATTTAAATTGTTGCATAAAAACGGGTATAAAGTCTGAAATAACACATACAGAGTCTGTCTGGATACAATTTTCAGAGGGGTGCGAAAAATTGATTTTAGGCGTGATTTACCGTCCTCCAAACTTAGATAGGGAACAAGGGAGATTACTTTGGGAGGAAATTGTTAAGGCCACAAGGCACGATAACGTAGTAATTCTAGGGGACTTTAACTTTAGTCAGATTGATTGGAATTTCTTGACAGGGAATTTAGAATCTAACGACTTTTTAGAAGTAGTTCAGGATTGTTTTTTGAAGCAGTTTGTGACAGAACCTACAAGGGGAAATAACCTGCTTGACTTAGTTCTGGCAAACAAAGAAACCCTTGTTAATAATTTAGAAATTACAGAGGAACTCGGTTCAAGCGACCATAAGTCAATTAAATTTAGCATTGAATGGATGTATGATAGTAGGGATAATTCAGTAACGGTCCCAGATTTTCGCTTAGCAGATTATAATGGACTTAGAGAACACTTATCAACTGTGGACTGGGGTAACGAAGAGAGGTATCAATATGACAGTTTTCTTAACACTATACAGGCTGCCCAAAGAACATTTATCCCGTATAAAGAAATTATATCAAGTAGAAATGACCCAAAATGGATGAATAATAGGCTCAAATATCTTTTAGGGCAGAAGAAAGGAATTTATAGGCGCATAAAAGGAGGTGAGGGACATCTTATAAATCATTATACTGACATTAAGAGGGACGTTAAAAAGGGTATAAGAAAAGCTAAACGGGACTATGAAATTAAAGTTGCTAGGGATTCAAAAACTAACCCAAAAAGTTTTTTCCAGGTTTATAGAACAAAAGTTAGGGATAAGATAGGTCCCCTTAAAAATAACTCTGGGCATCTTACTGACAAGGAGAATGATATGTGCTCTATTTTTAATAATTATTTTCTCTCGGTTTTCACGCAGGAAGATACTAATAATATCCCAGAATTAAATTTTTACAGAGGCCCAGAAGAAGATAAATTATGTAATATCACAGTCACTAGTGAAATGATTATGAAACAACTAGACCGACTGAAACAAAATAAATCGCCGGGTCCTGATGAGCTTTTTGCAAGGGTTCTTAAGGAATGCAAAATGGAACTCTGTGAACCAATATCTAACATTTTTAATTTATCTCTTCAAACAGGTGTAGTGTCTGATATGTGGAAGATGGCTAATGTAATTCCTATTTTTAAAGCAGGGGACAAGTCACTACCGTCAAATTACCGCCCAATAAGCCTTACCTCAATTGTAGGCAAATTACTAGAGTCAATTATAGCTGATATTATTAGAAGCCATCTAGATAACCATAATTTGATTAATGATACTCAGCATGGATTCACGAGGGGCCGTTCCTGCCTAACTAATTTATTAACTTTTTTCAGTAAGGCTTTTGAGGCAGTTGATAATGATAAAGAATTCGATATCGTTTATTTGGATTTTAGTAAGGCTTTTGATAGAGTACCACATCAGAGACTGTTAAAGAAAGTGGCTGCTCATGGCATTGGGGGAAAAGTGCTGTCATGGATCGAGTCATGGCTCACCAATAGGAAGCAGAGAGTGTGCATAAATGGGGTTAAATCCGAATGGGGACTTGTAACAAGTGGTGTTCCACAGGGATCAGTCTTAGGCCCATTGTTATTTATAATATACATAAATGACCTTGACGAGGGAATTTCTAGTGATATGAGCAAATTCGCTGATGACACGAAGATAGGTAGGATAATCGATTCAGACGTAGATGTCAGTGAACTACAGGAGGATTTAGACAAACTCAATTCCTGGTCAGAAAAATGGCAGATGCAGTTCAATGTAGATAAATGCAAAGTTCTAAAGCTCGGGAGTGTCCATAACCCAAGCACTTATAAGTTAAATAACGTAGAACTTAGCCATACAGATTGCGAGAAGGACTTGGGGGTGATGGTAAGCAGCAACCTTAAACCAAGACAGCAATGCCTAAGCGTACGTAATAAGGCAAATAGATTACTGGGATTTATATCAAGAAGTGTTAGCAACAGAAGTCCAGAGGTTATATTACAGCTTTATACATCATTAGTAAGGCCTCACCTAGATTACGCAGCTCAGTTCTGGTCTCCATATTACAGAATGGACATAAATTCGTTAGAAAACATTCAGCGTAGAATGACTAAATTAATACATAGCATTAGAAATCTTCCTTACGAAGAAAGATTGAAGACCCTTAAATTACATTCACTTGTAAGACGTAGAATGAGGGGAGACATGATCGAGGTATACAAGTGGAAAATGGGTATTAACAAAGGGGATATAAATAAGGTCTTGAGGATATCTCTCCAAGAGAGAACCCGCAATAATGGATTCAAGTTAGATAAGTTTAGATTTAGAAAGGATATAGGAAAGTATTGGTTTGGAAATAGGGTAGTTGATGAGTGGAACAGTCTGCCTAGTAGGGTTATTGAAGCAAGGACCTTGGGTAGTTTTAAATTTAGGTTGGATAAATTCATGAGTGAAAGGGGTTGGATTTGAGTGGGAATTGCACATGAGTAAATAAAATTATCAAAGCTTATTTCTTGGGTAGCATTGAAAATTAGGTTGAACAAATATTCTTTTAGTGGGATGGAATGTGAAGGACCTGCCTAGAATGGGCCAACAGGCCTGCTGCAGTGTTCCTCCTTTCTTATGTTCTTATGTTCTTATCTCTCTTTGTTTGTTGATCAATTGCTTTGCATTTACAAACTTTATTTTGAATATTGTTTTTTAAACATATCCCTGAGGTATCCTGGTAATATCTGCTGTTTCCAGGCCTAATACTACAGCCTGATTGTTTCCCACAAACACCCATACCTCTATAATCTATCAGTTTAAAGTCCTAGACAAGTCTCCAATGACCCCCTCAATCGTATCGGCTAATGCAATCACTCCAGCCCCAGAGAGATGAACCCCATCCCTTGCATACATATTACGTTTGCCATAGAATTTGTCCCAGTTATCAATGAATGGAATTGCAAGTTCCTTGCAATACCTGTCTAGCCAGCAATTTATACCAATTGCCCTAGACATCCATTCATTGCCCACTCCCTTTCTAGGCAAAATTCTACATATGATTGGGATACCTCCCTTAGACCTAACGACTTCTATGGTTGACCTGTACTTATCTAGTAGCTCCTGTCTCCTGCCCTTCCCAATGTCATTTCCACCAGCACTAAGACAGATAATGGGCTTGTTCCCATTACCTGACATAATATTATCCAACCTGCTGACTATGTCACCAACACCAGCTCCTGGGAGGCACACCCTCTGTCTGACCTTCCTGTCTCTGTTACAAAAAGCACGGTCCATATATCTTACCTGAGAGTCTCCCACAATCAGAATATTCTTACCTTGATTAGCAGGGGAGTCAGTGGTACCTTTAACCTCACTGACCACTGAAGTACACTCGTCCTGGAGAACAGAGAATCGATTTCCTACCTTCACATCTTCTCTATTAACATTCCTTATCTTCCTTCTTCCTGAATTGTGAACCACTTGCCACTTAAAGCGGCTGCCACTTTCACTGTTGGTAGCCATTTCCTCCTTACCAGCTCCAACCATCTCACACTCACTCCCACACCCACACCCATCTAGGCGAAGCTTCAGCCTCCTATTTTCCTCCTGAAGAAGTAGAACCTCCTTCTTCAACACTTCAACCTGAGATTCTAAAACACTGCAGCGAGCCATGTGCTCGGTATCACCCCACGCTAATTCCCAGACAGCTTAGGACAGGTATGACCACACGTGACCACTTCTCAGGGGATCCATCTATGGCCTCATTCTCCACAGGGCTGTAAGATAAACATCAATGTGTGAGTTATTGCCCCAAAGGAGCATATGCCCATATCTCAGTCATTTGACAGACTGAAAGGCGGTTTACTCACGTTTTTTGGGCGGATCGCCCACGAGTCACCGGGTGATATGATAAATCTGCCAAAAGCAAATTATGCATTCCTAACTGCGCAGCAGGTGGCATCTAGGTTTAAGCAGACTTACCTGGGTATTTGTAACGGACCCTTAATTCACACCCGGATATCACTGTCTTGTTTGAAGAACGCTGCTGAAGAGTCACTGCCTTGTTAGACGACGCAAACTCATTGTCCCTTTACGTTCTTTAATGTCAGTCTTTTTGCAGTAGTCAGAAGCTGCGCACACTTCTGAATATACCGCGGTTTTATACACTAAACGCGTTGGAACAGAATTCTTATCCGATTTCCCGACGTTAGTGGAGATTGAGGGAGGACGAACGCACACACGACGCATGTCTCTTTGTCCGGTTATACACCGCGCCGTAGCACCTTTCCCCCTTGATATCTTAAGTCAATCTACCGCGCCCCTGCAGCCCGCAGCTCGGTCAAGCGGCGTCGCTGAGGTCAGCTAAATTTTAACACTTGCAAACCACTGCAACAATTTGCAATTCAAGAACTTGTGTTCTCTAAATATTTAGATCCCTGGAACACATGATTGCAATGTTCAAGTGTAGAAACTAATACAGCAGTTTACTATAACTTTCCTGCTAAGGTAAAGAGTAACATATCTCAATGTCTATCACTCATTACTTCACATATGTTGCAACCCTGGTCAGCTACTACGTGACTCTTGGCTGTTTGGGTTCGTCCATATGTTTTTGATTAAACTGTTGACCCATAGGTTGTTGATCAGGACCCTAGACTCGCCGTCTGGCCCTTTCCAAGGGCCGGGCCCCTAAGGGCAGGGCCTTTTCTAAGGTCAGAAAGGGTAGGTACCCCCCTCTTTTGGAGAATTTTCTCCACAATAGAGTTATACAAGTGGAAAATGGGTATTAGCAAAGGGGATATAAATAAGGTCTTGAGAATATCTCTCCAAGAGAGAACCCGCAATAATGGATTCAAGTTAGATAAGTTTAGATTTAGAAAGGATATAGGAAAGTATTGGTTTGGAAATAGGGTAGTTGATGAGTGGAACAGTCTGCCTAGTAGGGTTATTGAAGCTAGGACGTTGGGTAGTTTCAAATTTAGGTTGGATAAATTCATGAGTGGGAATTGCACATGAATAAATACAATTATCAAAGCTTATTTCTTGGGTAGCATTGAAAATTAGGTTGAACAAATATTCTGTTAGTGGGATGGAATGTGAAGGACGTGCCTAGTATGGGCCAACAGGCCTGCTGCAGTGTTCCTCCTTTCTTATGTTCTTATTTTCTTATTAATCAATTTATGCCTTTCAAGATGACTACGAATTGCCTAGGCAATTATTGATTCCATAAATTTACCAACTATGGAGGTAAGACTTATTGGTCTATAGTTCGAAGCTAAGGACCTGTCACCTGCCTTGTAAATAGGTATTACATTTGCCCTTTTCCACTTGTCTGGCACTATGCCAGTTTGCTAAGTTCCTCTTTACATTCCATTTAAAACTCTTGCAAACAGTTCATCAGGGCCTGGGGATTTGTTAGGTTTTAATTTCTCTCTATGTCTCTAAATGTCTGAGGACCATGTCACTAGTTACCCTAATCGAGAATAGTCTATTATCTTCCGCTAGTATCTTCCTGAGTAAAAACTGAAAGGAAGTAAGTATTGAAAATTTCACACATATCCTTATCACTCCGTGATCTGTCCTGAGTTACTCTTAAGTGGGCCTATCTTGTCCCTAATCTTACTTCTGTATACCTGAAAGAACCCTTTTGGGTTAGTCTTCGAATCCCTTGCGACCTTAGCCTCATAATCCCTTTTTGCTTTTCTTATTCCTTTTTTTATTTCTCTCTTTAATTGAAAATATTAATTTCTTTTCTGTCCATCCCCTCTTTTGATACGCCTATATATGCCTCTCTTTTGACCAATGAGATGTTTTAATCTATTGTTCATCCATTTAGGATCATTTTTGTTAGATCTAATTTCCCTACTTGGAACAAAAGTTGTCTGGGCAGCTAGAACTACGCTCTGAAAAACGTCATATTGGCAACCAAAACCACCTACCTGACCCATAGTCAGGTCATCCCAATTTAGCCCACCTAGGTAATTTCTCAGCCCCATGAAGTCGGCAACACGAAAGTCTGGAACTGAGACTTGATTGCAGTTACCTGGGTAATTCCATGATATATTAAAACTAAGTGATTTGTGATCGCTTTCCCCAAGCTCTTCATTAACCTCAAGATTATTAATTAGTGATTCTTTGTTAGCAAGAACCAAATCAAGCAAGTTGCTACCTCTAGTTGGTTCTATCACAAACTGTTTTAAAAACAATCCTGAACCGTATCAAGAAAGTCACTAGACTCAAGATTACCTGTCTTATTGTTCCAATCAATTTGTCTAAAGTTAAAATCTCCCATTAACACAACATTTTCATATCTAGACGCCTTATGAATTTCGTCCCATAGCAGCTTACTGCGCTCCCTATCCAGGCTTAGGGGTCTGTAAATCACACCCAAAATTAATTTTTCACGACCCTCGAGAAACTGTAGCCAAACAGATTCTGTGTCCGATGTTTCTAATCTTATATCTTGTCTAACACAACAATTTAAATTATCTCAGATATACATCGCCACTCCACCACCCTTCCTGTTGACCCTATCAGTGTGGAATAGTTTATAACCCTGAATGTTGCACTCGGAAGGCATTTCTCTATCTTTCAGGTTGAACCAGGTCTCTGTTATAGCAATAATATCTATATTACCTGCACTTGCAAGTGAAGAGAGAGTGCAGAGAGAGTGCAGAGAGAGTGTAGGGAGAGTGCTGGGAGAGTGCAAGGAAAGTGTAAGGAGAGTGCAAGGAGAGTGTAGGGAGAATACAGTGTAGAGAGTGTGTAGAGAGAATGCAAGGAGGGTGTAGAGAGAGTGCAGGAAAGTGTATGGAGAGTGCAAGGAGAGTGCAGGGAGAGTGCAGGGAGAGTGCATGGAGAGTGCAAGGAGAGTGTAGGGAGAGTGCATGGAGAGTGCAAGAAGAGTGTAGGGAGAGTGCAGGGAGTGTAGGGAGGGTGTAGGGAGAGTGCAGGGAAATTGTAGAGAGTACAGGGAGAGTGTAGGGAGAGTGCAGGGAGAGTGTAGGGAGAGTGCAGGAATAATGTTGGAAGAGTGCAGTGAGAGTGCAGGAAGAGTGTAGGGAGACTGTAGAGGGAGTGCAGAAAGAATGCAGGTAGAATACAGGGAGAGTGTAGGGAGAATGCTGGGAGAGTGTTTACCTGGAGTTTACCTGGAGAGAATTCCAGGGGTCAACGTCCCCGCGGCCCGGTCTGTGACCAGGCCTCATGTTGGACCAGAGCCTGATCAACCAGGCTGTTACTGCTGGCCGCACGCAGTCCAACGTACGAACCACAGCCTGGCTGGTCAGGTACCGACTTTAGGTGCCTGTCCAGTGCCTGCTTGAAGACAGCCAGGGGTTTAGTGGTAATCCCCCTTATGTATTCTGGGAGACAGTTGAACAATCTTGGGCCCCTGACACTTATTGTGTTGTCCCTCAACGTGCTAGTGGCACCCCTGCTTTTCATTGGGGGGATGTTACATCGCCTGCCGAGTCTTCTGCTTTCGTAGGGAGTGATTTTCGTGTGCAAGTTTGGTACTAATCCCTCGAGAATTTTCCACGTGTATATAACAATGTATCTCTCCCGCCTGCGTTCTAAGGAGTAAAGGTTTAGAAACTTCAAGCGTTCCCTGTAATTGAGGTGGTTTATCGCAGTTATGCGTGCCGTGAAGGTTCTCTGCACATTTTCAAGGTCAGCAATTTCACCTGCCTTGAAAGGTGCAGTTAGTGTGCAGCAATATTCCAGCCTAGATAGAACAAGCGATTTGTAAAGTGTCAACATGGGCTTTGCATCCTTGGTTTTGAAGGTTCTCATTATCCATCCTGTCATTTTTCTAGCAGATGCGATTGCTACGGTATTATGGTCCTTGAAGGTGAGATCCTCTGACATGATCACTCCCAGGTCTTTGACATTAGTTTATCGCTCTATTGTGTGGTTGGAATTAGTTTTGTACTCCGATGAGATTTTAATTTCTTCACGTTTTCCGTATCTGAGTAATTGAAATTTCTCATCATTGAACTTCATATTGTTTTCTGCAGCCCATTTAAAGATTTGGTTTATGTCTGCTTGGAGTCTTGCAGTGTCTTCAACGGTGGACACTGTCATACAGATTCGGGTGTCATCTGCAAAGGAAGACACAGCACTGTGGCTTATATCCCTGTCTATGTCTGATATGAGGATGAGGAATAGGATGGGAGCGAGTACTGTGCCTTGTGGAACAGAGCTTTTCACATTAGCTGCCTCAGACTTTACTCTGTTAACTACTACTCTTTGTGTTCTACATGTTAGGAAATTATAGATCTATCTACCAACTTTTCCTGTTATTCCTTTATCACGCATTTTGTGTGCTATCACACCATGGTCACACTTATCAAAGGCTTTTGCAAAGTCTGTGTATATAACATCTGCATTCTGTTTGTCCTCTAGAGCATCCAGGACCTTTTCATAGTGGTCAAGTAGTTGGGACAGACAGGAGCGACCTGCTCTAAACCCATGCTGCCCTGGGTTGTGTAATTGATGGTTATCTAGATGAGTGGCGATCTTGCTTCTTAGAACCCTTTCAAAGATTTTTATGATATGGGACGTTAGCGCTATTGGTCTGTAGTTCTTTCCCATTGCTTTACTGCCGCCTTTGTGGAGTGGGACTATGTCTGTTGTTTTTTAGTAACTGCGGGACGACCCCAGTGTCCATGCTCCCTCTCCATAGGATGTTAAAAGCACGTGATAGGGGCTTCTTGCAGTTCTTGATGAACACGGAGTTCCATGAGTCTGGGCCTGGAGCGGAGTGCATGGGCATGTCATTTATCGCCTTTTCAAAGTCATGTGGCGTCAGGGTAATGTCAGATAGGCTTGCGTCTACCAGGTTCTGTGGCACTCTCATAAAAAAATCATTTAGGTCTTCAACTTTTAGTCTGGTTAGTGGCTCACTAAAAACTGAGTCATACTGGGACTTTAGTAACTCACTCATTTCCTTGCTGTCATCTGTGTAAGACCCATCCCGTTTTAGTAGGGGCCCAATACTGGATGTTGTTCTCGACTTTGTTTTGGCATAAGAAAATAAATAATTAGGGTTTCTTTCAATTTCATTTATGGCTTTTAGTTCTTCCCGCGTTTCTTGATTCCTGTAAGATTCCTTTAGTTTTAATTCGATGTTTGCTATTTCTCTGACCAGTGCCTCCCTACGTATTTCAGATATATTGGCCTCTTGTAGCCGCTCTGTTATTCTTTGCCTTCGCCTGTATAGGAGCGCTCTCTCTTTCTAGTTTACATCTTCTCCTCCTTTTCCTTAAGGGAATTTGCCTTGAGCAAACCTCAAGTGCCACAGAGTTAATTTGTTCTAGACATAGGTTAGGATCCGTGATGCTTAGGCTATCTTCCCAGTTTATATCATTTAGGATTTGGTTTACTTGGTCCCACCTTATGTTTTTGTTATTGAAGTTGAAATTGGAGAAGGCTTCCTCGCGACTGATCACATTTTGTCGATCTGGGGCCCCCCTCATGCATGTCTGGACCTCTATTATGTTGTGATCGGAGTATATCGTTTTTGATATGATGACATTTCGTATCAGATCATCATTGTTAGTGAAGATGAGGTCCAGTGTATTCTCCAATCTTGTAGGCTCTATTATTTGCTGGTTTAAGGTGAATTTGGTGCAGAGATTTAAATGCTCGTGTGTGTGCGAGTTTTCATCTGAGCTGCCTCCTGGTGTTATCTCTGCTACCACATTATTTGCAATATTCCTCCAATTTAGGTGCCTTAGGTTGAAGTCCCCCAGGAGCAAGATGTTGGGGCAGGGGCTGGAAGGTTTTCCAGACATTGGTCAATTTTCAGAAGCTAGTCCTGGAATTGTTGGGACGTTGCATCTGGAGGCTTGTATACAACCACAATGACCAGGTTTTGATTCTCGATCTTTACTGCTTTGCGGCTTTCACAGAGACCCAATGAAATATGGATCCCGGGCTACAACCTATACAGGTGTGAGAGAGTGAACAGGCAAAAAGGGGGGGTTGGCCTGTATATCACAGAGTCACTTATATGTTCAGAACTACTAAATGCCTCAAATGATGTAGTTGAAGTATTAGCAATAAAAGTCGAGAATCAAAACCTGGTCATCGTGGTTGTCTGCAAGCCCCCGGATGCAACGTCCCAACAATTCCAGGAACAGCTTCTGAAAATTGACCACTGTCTGGAAAACCTTCCAGCTCCTGCCCCCAACATCTTGCTACTGGGAGATTTCAACCTCATGCACCTAAAATGGAGGAACATTGCAAACAATGTGGTAGCAGAGATAACACCAGGAGGCAGCTCAGATAAAAATTCACACATGCATGAACTTTTAAATTTCTGCAACAAGTTCACCTTAAACCAGCAAATAGTAGAGCCCACAAGATTAGAGAATACGCTGGACCTCATCTTCACCAACAATGATGATCTTATACGAAACGTCATCATATCAAAAACAATATACTCAGATCACAACATAATAGAGGTACAGACATGCATGCGGGGAGCCCCATATCAACAAAATGTGATCAGCCGCGAGGGAGCTTTCTCCAAATTCAACTTAAATAACAAAAACATAAGGTGGGACCAAGTAAACCAAGTCCTAAATGATATAAACTGGGAAGATTGCCTAAGCATCACGGATCCCAACCTATGTCTATAACAAATTAACTCTGTGGTACTTGAGGTTTGCTCAAGGCAAATTCCCTTAAGGAAAAGGAGGAGAAGATGCAAACTAGAAAGAGAGAGGCGCTCCCTATACAGGCGAAGGCACAGAATAACGGAGCGGCTACAGGAGGCCAATATCTCTGAAATACGTAGGGAGACACTAGTCAGAGAAATAGCAAACAATGAATCAAAACTAAAGGAATCTTACAGGAATCAAGAGACACGGGAATAACTAAAAGCCATAAATGAAATTGAAAGAAACCCTAAGTATTTCTTTTCCTATGCAAAATCAAAGTCGAGAACAACAACCATTATTGGGCCCCTACTTAAACGGGATGGGTCCTACACAGATGACAGCAAGGAAATGAGTGAGTTACTTAAATCCCAGTATGACTCAGTTTTTACCGAGCCACTAACCAGACTGAAAATCGAAAACCTAAATGATTTTTATGAGAGTGCCACAGAACTTGACAGACGCATGCCTTTCTGACATCACCACGACGCCAAATGACTTCGAAAAGGCACAAATGACATGCCCATGCACTCCGCTCCAGGCCCAGACTCATGGAACTCCGTGTTCATCAAGAACTGCAAGAAGCCCCTATCACGTGCTTTTAACATCCTATGGAGAGGGAGCATGGACACTGGGATCGTCCCGCAGCTACTAAAAACAACAGACATAGCCCAGCTCCACAAAGGGGGTAGTAAAGCAATAGCAAAGAACTACAGACCAATTGCGCTAACGTCCCATATCATAAAAATCTTTGAAAGGGTTCTAAGAAGAAAGATCACCACCCATCTTGATACCCATCAATTGCACAACCCAGGACAGCATGGGTTTAGAGCAGGCCGCTCCTGTCTGTCCCAACTACTGGACCACTACGACAAGGTCCTGGATGCTCTAGAAGATAAAAAGAATGCAGATGTTATATACACAGATTTTGCAAAAGCCTTTGACAAGTGTGACCATGGTGTAATAGCACACAAAATGCGTGATAAAGGAATAACAGGAAAAGTTGGTAGATGGATCTATAATTTCCTAACATGTAGAACACAAAGAGTAGTAGTCAACAGAGTAAAGTCTGAGGCAGCTACTGTGAAAAGCTCTGTTCCACAAGGCACAGTACTTGCTCCCATCCTATTCCTCATCCTCATATCAGACCTTGACAGGGATATAAGCCACAGTGCTGTGTCTTCCTTTGCAGATGACACCCGAATCTGTATGACAGTGTCCACCGTTGAAGACACTGCAAGACTCCAAGCAGACATAAACCAAATCTTTAAATGGGCTGCAGAAAACAATATGAAGTTCAATGATGAGAAATTTCAATTACTCAGATACGGAAAACGTGAAGAAATTAAAATCTCATCGGAGTACAAAACTAATTCCAACCACACAATAGAGCGAAAAACTAATGTCAAAGACCTTGGAGTGATCATGTCAGAGGATCTCACCTTCAAGGACCATAACGAAGTAGCAATTGCATCTGCTCAAAAAATGACAGGATGGATAATGAGAACCTTCAAAACCATGGATGCCAAGCCCATGTTGACACTCTACAGATCGCTTGTTCTATCTAGGCTGGAATATTGCTGCACACTAACTGCACCTTTCAAGGCGGGTGAAATTGCTGACCTTGAAAATGTGCAGAGAACCTTCACCACACGCATAAGTGCGATAAACCACCTCAACTACTGGGAACGCTTGAAGTTCCTAAACCTGTACTCTCTAGAACGCAGGCGGGAGAGATACATTATTATATACACATGGAAAATTCTCGAGGGCTTAGTACCAAACTTGCACACAAAAATCACTCCCTACAAAAGCAAAAGACTCGGCAGGCGATGTAACATCCCCCCAATGAAGAGCAGGGGTGCCTCTAGCACGTTGAGGGACAACACAATAAGTGTCAGGGGCTCAAGATTGTTCAACTGCCTCCCAGCATACATCAGGGAGATTACCAACAAATCCCTGGCTGTCTTCAAGCAGGCACTGGACAGGCACCTCATGTCGGTACCTGATCAGCCGGTCTGTGGTTCGTACGTTGGACTGCGTGCGGCCAGCAGTAACAGCCTTTTTGATCAGGCTCTGGTCCAACAGGTGGCCTGGTCACAGACCGGGCCGCGGGGACGTTGACCCCTGGAATTCTCTCCAGGTAGACTCCAGGTAGACATCATTTGAGGCATTTAGTAGTTCTGAGCATATAAGTGACTCTGTGATATACAGGCCAACCCCCCCTTTTTGCCTGTTCACTCTGTCACACCTGTACAGGTTGTAGCCCGGGATCCATATTTCATTGTCCAAGTGATCTCTTATGTGGGTCTCTGTGAAAGCCGCAAACATAGCATTTGACTCTGTAAGCAGTCCACGAATGTAAGGTATCTTGTTGTTTGTTGCTGGCTTTAGACCCTGTATATTAGCAAAGATGAATGTAGTTGGATTGGTGGTATTGGTGGTATTTAGGGGGGGGGTCTTTTTTCCTGGCACTAATATCTGTTGTTCTGGAGTGGAGGCCACTGACTGTGGTTCCACTCCTGAAATGATTGCAGTTGGTGTACGATTTCTGTCATTTCCTGCCAGCTATTTTTCCTTCCTTGCGCTAAAAAACCTCTCTCTCTGGAGTGGCTTTGGCTACCCAGGTTTTCTTATGGTCTGGATGTTCTGTGTCGTCTTGTACCCTTTAGGTGGTGTGCCTGGCAATATAGGTTATAGCACTGTCTTTCCTGAACTGATGAGTGACAAATTTCAGGGTGGAAAAGCTTACAGAAATGGAGGTTGCATTTTCCTGTTGTCATATGGGCACGGCATTTTCTGGGGTGGTCAAAGTTGCATGTCCCATCTGTTTTCTCATAAATTCCATGCCTGCAGATACCAAATGCATATTATTTGCATAGGCCTGGTTTGTGTTTGCTTTGTATTCCCTATTGGTGCGTGTTTTCCTGTCTCATTTCTATCTTCAGCACTAGTGCTAACATCCTCTTTTGTTTCATCTCCAACACTAGCACCTTCAGGAGCACTGTCCATAGGACAACACTAGTACCCTCAGGAGCACTGTCTTCTAGGACAACACTAGCACCCTCAGGAGCACTGTCCTCCAGGACAACACTAGCACCCTCAGGAGCACTGTCCTCCAGGACAACACTAGCACCCTCAGGAGAACTATCCTCCAGGACAACACTAGCACCCTCAGGAGCACTGTTTTTTAGGACAACACTAGCTCCCTCAGGAGCACTGTCCTCCAGTACAACAATAGCACCCTCAGGAGAACTATCCTCCAGGACAACACTAGCACCCTCAGGAGCACTGTCGTTCAAGACAGCCCCTTCCAAACCACCCATCTTATTTTCCCAGCTGTCATACCATGTTGACATGTCTTTTAAGAAGGATCTTTTATTGGTGTTCTTGTCTTTTAATATAGATGCAATTCCCTCATACAGGTATATCTCGTTTGGGCACCCAAAAACATCTCTCTGAGTTTATGTCAAGGGTGGTCACTGGTTGAAAATCCCTGCATATACCATGGGATCATTGACCACAGAGATTGCAAGCAATCCAGGCCTGTTTTCGTCCCTTACCCTTTCTACAGACTACACAAATTTTCATGGTGGTGGTCATCTTACAACACTTGACCACTCTCCTAGCTAGCTAGTCTATAATTTCTCGAAGTATTTAGTTGTTTTTAACAGTTTCCAACGAATCCGTTTGAATCCGGTCCTTTGTTCACTTATTTCTTGGACGAATCTGGTTTATGCTCACTGTATATTTTAACTAATAACCACCTTAAGGTAGATCTGTCTATTTGTATTGTATCTATTTGTTGTAGTTCTGTTTGGGTGTTTAATAAGGGCGTGTAAACCCCGTCATCCTATGAATCCGATCAGAGGAGACCTTGTTTTCAACGAATCCGTTTCAATCCGGATGTTCGTTCACTTGTTCTTGACGAATCCGGCGAATCCGGATTAGTGGATCACTTATTTGGGCGTATCCAGTCGGTGATTTTGGACTAGCACATGAAAAGGACTACTGGGAGAGTATTTAACAGAGTAATATGTGTTCAGTTTGATACAAAAAATATAGCTTGCGTGTTGGAGCAGCCGTGCTGCTCTTGTTCTTGACGAATCCGGATTTGTGGATCACATTATTTTGGACGTATCCAGTCGGTGATTTTGGACTAGCACATGAAAAGGACTACTGGAAGAATAATTAACAGTAATATGTGTTCAGTTTGATACAAAAAGTATAACTTGCCAGCGACCGCTGGTAACTACAGGTTTAGTGTATTACCACAAACTGTATACGTCACTCCATCGCAATAAGTACCGATTTGTTACTGGTTAATAGCTACGGCAACACTGTAAGGTTTCTGAATGATGACACTAGGTGGATGGTATCACTAAATTTTAGGTCAGGTACACTGGCAGGTTTAAAAATTATTAATACGAGCTGACCGGCATGGTAGGATTCTGGCGACTGTTGGCAACTGTTTACCACATGAACCTTGCGTATTTAGGCCTAAATTCACCTTAAATTTCACCTTACATTTATTTGGTATCTTATCTATATATTACAGTACCACTGTGATAAACACTATATATGACACTATTATCTTGGAGACTCTTTCCTCTGGCAAAAAAAAGGTGTACAAGATAGTACAAGAAAAGTGTAGGGAGAGTGAAGTTAAAGTGTAGGGAGAGTGAAGTTAAAGTGTAGGGAGAGTGCATGGAGAGTGCAGGGAGAGTGCATGGAGAGTGCAGGGAAAGTGAAGGGAGTGTGGAAAATATTGGTATTTTCCGAAAGTTGTAATTGATAAACTTTCAAATATGAACAGATATCTTTATTGTACTGCTAGTAGCTTAACACCTAGGTGGGTATGAATACAGAACCATCGGACTAGCAGGAAAGAAGCGGGGCAGAGAGGCAGGCAAAGAGGGGAGGAGTCAGTGAAAACCCGGCCTAGCGACCAGGTACCCGGTAATGGCTGAGGGAATGTGGAGATTACGACCGCCAAACCGGACTTAATTACCTCCTTTCGTAATATGGAGTGATATCAACGTGTGCGACACGTATAAAGTGGGACAATCGGTCCAGGAGGCCCAGTAATAGGGCGGTAATTGTGAAATAGTGACTGTCGCCGGCTAGGGATGCTGGCTTTGAGTGACTTTGAATTCCAGTGAAGCGACCATACGACAGGATAACGTCGTAAACCCTGATGCTGGGTGGTTTTCGTATTAGAAGAGACTGAAATATGTTCGATGAATATTGTGAAATGGTGAATATAGTGAAACAGAGTTGTAAATAATCAGGGTGTGATTGTACAGAGTGGGTCTGGCGTGGGTACGCCATACCCCGACCGCCATATTGAATGTATAGAAGATGAACTATCATTATCTCAACTCATCGACTCGAAATACAAGTATCGAGCCGGTGAATGTGTACAAACTAGTGGGGCATTAAGCCAGGACATACACAGTGTGTAAAGTTATACGTATAAACAGTAATAAGGTCGGAATAGTGAGTGGATCTGAATCGCTACCCCGACCAACCACATGTTAACTAACGCCCGGTCTCGTGGGCGTATAAGAGTTCACGGAAATTAATCTTCCTTGACTCGACGGGACAACCCTTACCATCGTGATCGGACAAGACCGCAGGAGCAACTCACCTAAAGCTAAGTACTCAACCTTTGTAACATTCTAAGTCAGCCGATGAGATTGTTATAAATAGTAGATGTGCTTTAGCTAGGTCAACGATCTACAGTGCACCTCTATGATGCTGTTAATTAGGTGAGTGATGGTCAGGTTAACTTAATTGTGTGTTCTCTCCTTTTCCTTCTACTTGATCAGTCCCTAATCCCCATACAGTCCACTTAAATTTATTCATACCATAATTATTAGTATTATCTACTCAGATTTATTTATACTGGTCCAGAGTGTATTGGGGTGAGTGTGAGAACATCGAAGTTACCCCTCGGGTGTGACCAGGAGTGGGTCAAGTTTCTCACACACCTTGCGGGAGTGACCGGTAAAATTATACTTGTCGGTCATCTCCCTGGGAGATTGTTTGTTGCAAGTGGCGGTGTCCCAGATAGACTTATCTCCCACAATTCCCCACATCGCCCATTGGTCCTTCCTGAACCGGATGTGATTAGTGAATTAATCATTATTGAATTAAATATTTAATAAATAAGGGACTGATTGTAGGAAGTGAGCGTAGAGTACACAGAGTTAATTAATTGTGTGGTGGACAGTAATTAGTCCAATTAATTGCTAGCCCAGGCGTGGCTACGATTTGGGCAAGAGTAAGGTTTGATAATCACCTGATTAAAAGATTTACTTAATTGTACCATCAGTGGTTATATATATATATATATATATATATATATATATATATATATATATATATATATATATATATATATATATATATACATATTCTATAACCATGGCTGGACCCGAGCTGCTGGGAGTGGCAAGCCCAGGGATCTTAAAGCAAAGAAAGCCTCGTTACAAGCTCGTAAGGGTCATGTGACAAAGGCACTCAATAAGTGCACCGAGTTAATGGATCAAGATACAGTGGAACCCAATGAATTAAAATTGTATTTAGACTCCTTAAATAGTAGATATAAGTCATACAAGTTGTGGTTTAAGGAATATGAAAAGGACTTGATGGAGAAATGTACAGATAATGAGGAAATAGAAACACTGGTTGAGCAATATTATGAAGTGGAGGAACATATTCTGTCCTGTAAAACTAGGGCTTTGCACAGTGCAAAGAGTGTAGGTAACTTAGTGGGCCAGCCTGGCACAGTAAATAAGATGTCCCTCCCCAAACTCCCA
>WNWK01034101.1:12500-20659 GCA_009830355.1 Cherax destructor | reverse complement strand
CCTGGGCACCCCCCTGTTTACTATCTCCCGTGGTTTCTATTTTTTGTAACACTGTTTTTGTGTGTCCTTGTCTCACCTTTTTCCCCACCCAATTTTATTTCACTGACTCCTTTTTCCTCTTTGGGGCACTATCATTTATTTCTCCATTCTTACAGTTACTGTCTCCCAAAACAAACATCTGTACCGGGGGCGATAGCACCATCGGGCCCCAGATTTTTCTTAACTTTATAGAATGCTGTCATGTTTTTATAAAGTCTGATTTGATGTTGTCATTTTTTAATATCGATGTGATTTTATTCCACAGTTTGGTTTCATTTGGGCATACCCAAAAACACTTCCCTTGTTTAATATCTCGTGTAGTAGATTCTTGAATGCCTGCACAAGGGGCGTGGCAGCATTTACCACAGAAGTTGCATGTAATCCATCCAGTGGAACGTTTGTTTGTTTGGTTGCATACTACACAGGGTTTCATGATTGATTTTGTTGGTTGATTTTACTGTATATTCTACTAATAGCTTCCCTGAAGTGGTGAAGTGATGAACAAATATTGGATGGGAGAACAGATGCTAGATTATTTATCAGAACACATCCCTGGGGGACGCCTTTAGCTTGGACAAAGTCCGGGGAAAGCACATTACTAACCCGAACACGGAAATGTCTTACAGTTAAGAAGGCCTTAAGAAAAAATGGTAGATTGCCATAGATTGCTTCATAGAGGCCTAAGGAGTGGGCCTGGGCCAAGATATTATACCTCCAAGTTGTGTCATAAGCCTTCTCAAGGTCAAAAAAGATGGCAATAACTGAGTGGTTATTAGCAAAGGCATTACGAATATATGTATCCAAGCGCAGTAAGGGATCAATGGCAGAACGGCCCTTACGAAAGCCAAATTGACTAGTGGAGAGACTACTGTGCGTCTCTAAATACCACATCAAACGTCTATTAACTAGACGTTCCATCACCTTGCAAACTTCACTGGTAAGAGCGATGGGACGGCAGTGGGAGGTATAATGTCCCGTAGTACCTGGTTTGAGAAAAGGGAGAACAATAGCAGACTTCCACAGCTGGGGAATAACTCCTTGCGACCATATAAGATTAAAGAGTCGTAAGAGGACAGCAAGAGCAGACTGATGTAAATGCTGTAACATACGAATATGTATGCCGTCTGGCCCAGCTGCCGATGATCGGCAAGCGGAGAGTGTTGCCTCCAGTTCTTGAAGGGTAAAAGGCACATTATAAGAGTCTTCTTTAAGAGAAGAAAACTCTAAGGGCTATAACTTGCTGGCAGACTTAAAAGAAAGGAACGAGGGGCATAGATGGAGCCCCTGAGAAATGCGGACCAGATAATTACCAATTTCATTGGCAACGGCAAGAGGGTGTGCTATATCAACACCGGCAACCCGAAGAACAGGAGCCGAGTCGGGGGAGAATTTACCACTCAATTTCCCCACTGTCTTCCAGACTGCACTCATTGAGGAAGCCGAAGTGATGGTGGAAACCTAATCCCGCCAGCAAGTGCGTTTAGCGTCGCGTATGACACGGCGAGCAATTGCTCTCCTCTGCTTAAAATCAAGGAGTCTCTCTGTGGTTCTGTTATACTGGTACCTGCTCCACGCAGCGTGTTTCAAACGTACTGCCCAAGCACAAGCAAGAGACCACCAAGGCACACACTTCTGAGAATGCTTGCCTGTGGTTTGGGGGATAGAATGTGAAACTGCGATTAAGACGGAGGACGAGAAGAGATGTAAAACCTCATCAATGGAGGTCGAGGAAGGAGTCTCATGAAAGACAGTAAGATGTGCATAAAGATCCCATTTCGCCTGGTCAAATTGCCAGCGTGGGCTACGAGGAGGTGGAGAATACAAAGGGGACATAAGGATGATTGGAAAATGATTGCTGTCATGTAAGTCCAGGACAGACCAGGTGAAGTCAAGGACAGTTGAGGAAGAGCAGATGGAGAGATCGATGCAAGACAAAGAATGAGTTCGAAGATCAAAATGGGTGAAGTACCCATATTTAAAACATGGAGGGGGAGAGAAGCAAGAAATGCCTCCAACTGAACGCCACGGGAGTCACAGTGCGACCCCCCCCCCCCAGAGAATATGGTGTGCGTTAAAATCGAAAAATAACAGAAGGGGTGGCGGCAAGGAAGAAACCAGAAAATCAACATCTGGGATAGACAATGCCTGAGAAGGGAAGAGATATAAAGAACAGAGTGTATACCACTTATTCAAGTGAATACGGGCTGCAGTGTAATGTAGAGAAGAATGAACATAGAGCTGACGGTATGGAATACCAGTGCGTATAAGAAGAGCGCTTTCGTTAAAGGTTCCATCGGAAAAAGGATCCAATGAATATAGCAAGTCATAGCCCGAAAATGTACGGATAACAGCGGATTGTAATTTGGGTTCTTGCAAACAGACCCCAAAAGGGGAAAACTGGGGGAGCAACACCTGAAGCTCACCCAGGTTACCCTTAAGGCCTTAGATATTCCACTGCAAATAAGCCATGATTTATGAAGAGAGAGATACAAGTCGAAGTTAGAGGTATCTATGGACTAGGGTTAAAAAAGTCCACATGCGGAGGCAGCGGAAGACCTGTAAGCAGAGGAGTGGGACACTGTGAAGGAAGGAGTGGTGTTGATGGAGAAGAGAGAGGAGGAGGAACCGGAGGTGGAGAGGTGTCCATCAATGTTCCAGTCTCTGCAATATATCTTGCAATAGCTTCCAGCATTTCGGAAGACAAAGATGCAGGATGTGGGACCACATTAGAGATGGAAGGAGGAGGAGGAGGGTGAGCAACAATCTGGGAAACTATAGACTGTACGAAAGTAGAGAGCGAGGAGATTGAAGAGGAAACTGTCGAAGGGTCTTGGGAGGGGACAGGAGTGGAAGTGACCTGGGGGGGGTAGTCAAGGAAGAAACTTGGGAGGGGACAGGGGATGAAGATATTGAACGAGGAGGATGAACCTCCACACACGTTACAGAACTAGTCAGAGGTGAAGAACCCGGTAATGGGGATTTTTTGCCAGACTTATGAGAAGAGGGGCAGTGAGAATTAGGTGTTAGATGAGGGTGTGAAGACACAACTGTGCGAGTGAGTAGAGGAAGGGGTGAGGACAGTATGGGATGCCGAGGTAGGAACCTCGGAGCCAAGAACAGCAAAAGAATTCGAGACAGGGGTGACTGAGGATGGGGCGACCACAGAGGAAGCCGCGGGAGTTGGGACCCCAGAAGTGGGGGGACGTTTAGCAATGCGAGAATAGGAAATACGGGGAAGTCTCCCTTGAAAGCGTAGATGAGAGACGGCCATAGCATGTGAGAAGCCTTCCGCCTCTTTGAGACAACGGATTTCCCGCTCGTTTAGGTAAACCTGACAACGGCGAGAGTAAGATGGATGTGCCTCACGACAGTTAAGGCAAGAGGGAGGTAGATTACAAGAAGGACTGGTATGGTCGTCGGCACCACAGACTGGGCATTCAGCCATGGACCTGCAATATTTCGCTGGATGACCAAAACACCAGTAGTTTCTACACTGTTGCGGTGTAGGGGTCACCTTTCAAACTTGTAAACGGTGACCTGCAATGTAGACCGAGGGCGGAAATTCACAGCAGTCAAATGTTAAACGAGCTATATTGCAAGGATAACGTTTTTGCTTACTGGCAGGGAGGACATAAGTGTCAACTTTGAGGATAGGGAGGTCTTGGAGCTCAAGCTGCTCCAGAATGTCATCACCACATGTCTGGAAATTCCGTTGGACAATGGTGTGGGGTAAAATGACAGTACCACTACAAGAATTGAGTGAATGATGTTTGTCAATAGTGATATGAATAGTATCTATTGTCGTAAGGAGAGAAAGATCGCAAGTTTTGCCAGCATTCTGGACAGTGATGATGCGAGTGCCGCTCTTGAGAGCGTGAAATGAGATATCTTTACCTACATGGCGTAGCAGAGCCTTACCAATACTATGATTGGAAAGATAGGTAGTAGGAGGTTGGTCGTAGAGTAAAAAACTTTGTCCATTGAGTAGTGTGAAACAAAGTGTTTAAGGGGAGTGCGTGACGAGCTGGTCGTTTCTGAGATGAATGAGAATGAAGTGTCGAATCGTCATGTAAGGGTCTTGGTCATTTGGATGTGGGACCAAAGGTGGTCCGACGTGGGATGGGCGAGCAATCCGAAAATTGCTGCACCATAGAGGGAGAAGCCGGAATCAAGGTCAGAGAAGAGCGAAGGTCAGACGTGTCAAAAGGGTTGGTCGGAACCCCGGTACCTGAAGCAGGTGACGAACCGGCACCAGCAAGAGGTACAGAGGTATTGGAGTTGTCCGAAGAGTTGTCCATTAACAAGGTAGGGTCAGAACTGGGTGCGGTATCAGGAAGGGGCCCGGGGGTAGTAGGTTCACGGATTAGGTTGTCCATGGTTAGGTTACTTCTTTCTTTTTGTTTTTAATAAAAAGAAGAAAATAAAAATAAAAAAAAGAATAAAAAAAGGAATGAACATGGAGGAATAGCTCCTAGGAGGAATGAAAGGGGCATAAATCACCCTCCGCGCCCAAGAGGACCTCAACACCGCAAGTAGTGCAGATGCTGCATGGAACCCGTGCCATACCCTACCCTTCATGCTAGTAAACCAGCAATCCGGGATAGCAACCTCACATCCACTGAGCCACCTCGGCGGACACCAGCTGGATACCAGCCACAAAGCATACCTCATTCGGCCACCACCCCCGGAATCCGAAAGGTGGCCTCCAGAGATACACCCGTCGCCCGAAAGATACCCAAAGCCAACTCCCGGGAGATCGATACATCCCCAGGCGATCCAGATTCCACGGCAAACTACACCACCGCCAAGAACCTCAACGTAATGGGATGGACCACGGTACTCTTCCCCCTACCTAGGAACCAGAATGCCCGTGGAGAGAAGCTCACTGGGTAAAAATGGGAAGGGAATAAGGGAGGGATGAGGAGGAGGAAAAGGAAATGGGAAAGGGGAGGGGGGATTGGGGGTAATTAGGTTTGGTCTGAGGAAGAAGACCAAGAGGTCCAGTTCCTCAGACCAATATTATCTTTACCTCGTCAAGGAGCCCCCCTTAAAGAGGAGGTAGATAATAATTCGAGAAAATACTAAGAGAACCACTAATGTGGGCAATATTATCAGCCAGTCTTAACCCAGTAATATAAATATTTAGGTCATTAATCAGAGTGATTTAATAAATAATCAAGATGTGGAAATGAGTGAATTTGTTTTATGGAAACTATCTCATTTTTTAGAAGATTTATAGGAATTAATTTTGACTCATTCTTGCTTTTATTTAAAGCATAATGCATGCATAATTGATAATATCTTGCAGCTCTGGAGTACCAAGGTGTTTAGTTATTACCCACTTATAGTAGCCGTCATTTATGTAACATTCTTTTACTTAAACTTTATGTTACCCTCTTTATCCACCTGTAAAATAGGGATGTTTTGCTTCATGCCTTTCAAAGCTCTTCATTATAAGACTGTGCAAACTTTTTGAAAAAAATTGGACTTTAATAAGGACTACAATAGGTGAAAATATGTACATAGAGGTACACCGATATCTCCCAGTATATACCAAAAATGGCACACTACCGTGACTGGAACAATACACACAACCCGCACATATAAAAGGGAGGAGCTTACGACGACGTTTCGGCCCGACTTGGACCATTTACAAAGTCACACTAACACACAGAGACGGAGGAAGGGGTATTTATAGGCAGGCAGACAGGGGAGGGTACAAGAGAGTGGGGAAATAATGGAGTAAGTAGTGGAAGTGGTAGTAGTAGTAATAGTAGTAGTGGAGACAGTCATATTCTAGGAAGGGAGCACTGCAATGAGGCTAGGGCCGCAAGGGTGGGACGAGAACACAGAGGAGGAAAGGCGAATAAAATGAAGGACAAATACAAGGCAAAAGAAAAGAAAGAAAGGAAAACCCATAGGAGAAAAAAGGAAAAGGGGAAGAGATGAAAGGGAAGGAATCAGGTTAAGTCACGGGTGTTCTGAAGTTTAGAGCATTTAACAATGTAATGAGAGAGGAAAGCATCAACAGAGACAAAGCCAGGGCTAAGATTCATACAGGGAAAGTTGTGTATAAGGAGGATTCAACCAGGCGGCGACTATGAAAGTTGGACGTAGGGTAGACAGTTTTAGCAGAAGACCAATCGATAGGATGACTGTGATCTCTGACATGACAGAAAAGAGCATTATTAGTGTCGGCAAGCCTAACACTATTTTTGTGCTCCTTGAGTCTGTCAGAAAGAGATCGGCCAGTTTCTCCGAAGTACTGAAGAGGACAGGAGGAGCAAGAAATAGAGTAGACACCAGGAGAATCTGTGGAGGGAGGGGAGGTATGAACTAGATTAGTGCGAAGAGTGTTAGTCTGACGAAAGGTAAGTTTGATGTCTAAGGAACGGAGAGAGTTGCTGAGATTAGAGAGACCAGAGATGTAGGGAAGGCAGAGGACTGGAGAGTTCTCAGGAGTAGAGGGTTTAGGAGAGAAGAAAGTCCGTTTGGCACGAGAGAAAGCAGAGTCTATGAAATGGGAAGGGTAGCCCAGGCGGGAAAATGAATTATGAAGAGTGGAAATTTCTGCTTCAAGAAACTGAGGATCACAGATGCGGAGAGCACGGACTTTCTTCTCTTTCTGCTCTGATTCTTGGCATTCAGTCACCCTGCGATTCCCGTTGGGGAGGGGAATTTTATACAGTCATCACCATCCTAAACTGGACATCACGATGAGCTATGGAAATCGAGTCAAGATCAAACCAAACAGTGGCACTGTGAACGATTCTTCAAAACTTGCTCTAGCAATTTGCGTTAGAAGTGTGTTACAAGTGAAGTTCAACACCATACTGACCCTGAAGGAAGCATTTATTGTAGTGTGCAGCGACGATGAAGAAACAGAAAAGCTACTCACTACAACAGCCACCACCACTCTAGCAGGTCGAGGATTTACTGTCATGTCATCTCCAGCTCTCAGGGCAAGGAGGTCAGTCTTCCTTAAGAAACTTGATAAGCTTCTTACAGTTCAACCTATAGACGAACTCAAGACGTTCATTGAAAATCAAAACTCATGGGCCAAAGTCGAGAGCATTATGAAAATACCTACAGCTCCATCCATGCTCAAAATCACGTTCACCGATGTAAATATGGCTGCCACTGCATTGGCTGATGGTATTGCAGTATTTTATTACTTCATCAGCCCCACACACATCGAAGCTGAGAGATACCATTACATTCCTCACTGTTGGAATTGTTACTCTTATGCACACAACACCAGAGACTGTCCAGTGAAGGACAGGAAGTTTTGCACAACATGTGGTAATGAAGGACATGATTTTCGGTCATGCCCCGTCTCTGAACCTCCAACACCAACTTGTCTCAACTCCAAAAGCACCGATCATCACACTCTAGCCGCTAAATATCCAAAAAGAAAAGACATTATGAAGAAGACCCAAGAAGTAGCACAGAAAAAGTCATCTTCAAAATCACCCACCTATGCTGCTATTACGAAACTACAAGCTACCACAACAAAAATTCTCCAAGCTTCGAATCAACCCTCCACTGCCACCATCGCAACTGATTGTGACCCAACCACCATATACTACTGTATGATATATGCTCATATGCACAATGCTGCTGTTCCTGGAACCTTCAACTCATCCATAAATGAACTCCTCAAGTTAAATAACATGCCAGAGTTCAAATTCCCAACATCTCCACCATCTTCACTGATACTCAACAATAACCAACAACCTGTCATCGTTTCTCCACCTGCAAATCAATCTCACGACGCTGCTCCACCACCATCACAACCAACACCACTTACTTCCAGTGACGTCACTCCATTCACAACCAATGAAATGCCTCTGATATCTCCAAAAGACTCCAGAACCAACAAATCAGGGACCTCCCAGCCTACTGCAAACTCAACAGCCGCCGTAAATTCAGAGACCTCCACATCCACACTATCCACTCCTGCTAAAACGACCAGAACATCACCGCCTACACCAACATTTGCTTCACACTACGATTTAGTACAAGACACAACCAGCCGCACCCTCAAATGGAAAAACATCGTCTACTATGCACACAACAGGAACTTTACCATTGATGTAAATCCAGCCACCTTGAGTTCG
>WNWK01034101.1:0-7500 GCA_009830355.1 Cherax destructor | reverse complement strand
ACACCGCTCGTCACAGGCGCCCACTGTGATACCTCATCACGCACCATGACTCGTTGTTGTCTCCCTGTGAGGTATTCCCTGATCCATTCCAGTGCCCTTCCTGTTATACATGCTTGTTCTTCCAACTTCTTTACTAATCTCATGTGAGGAACTGTGTCGAAGGCCTTCCTGCAGTCCAGGAAAATGCAATCAACCCACCCTTCTCTCTCTTGCCTTACCTCTGTTACTTTATCATAGAACTCTAAGAGGTTTGTTACACAGGATTTGCCTTCCCGGAATCCGTGCTGTCTGGTGTTTATTATCCTGTTCAGCTCGAGGTGCTCCACCATTCTTTTCCTGATGATTTTCTCCAGGACTTTGCACACTATACATGTAAGTGACACCGGTCTATAGTTTAGTGCCTCTTTTCTGTCTCCTTTTTTAAAAATGGGGACTACGTTGGCCTTCTTCCATACCTCAGGTAGCTGCCCAGTTTCAAGGGATGTGTTGAATATTATGGTAAGTGGCACACTCAGTACCTCAGCTCCATAAGCGTGCGTGCGCGCGCTCTCTCTCTGGATACATCGTGGAGTGAAGCATATTATTTGAGATTCCAAATCACAGCATCTTTCATAATCTTATGTTCACACATGTTACAATTTAACGAAACACGGTATTTTATTTATATAATTAATAAGCTTAACATTTCAACAGGCAGTACAAGTTTTTTAACACCAAAAATTATCTTCCATGAAATAGGTAGTTCTTCCCATTGTCGTTTCCGGTGTTCTCAGGTGATCAAATTATCTTGCCATCCAAAATTTAACACTCCGAGACAGAGGGCATTGATAGCCGGGCAGCTTTGGTAAACCGGTGTTTATGTAATAGATCATACTACGGGTGGGGTTCGAACCCGCTGTCAGAGAGTCTCAAAACTCCAGACAGTAGCGTAAGCCCAGTGGCGTACGCGACGGTCTGGAGTTTTGACTCTCTGACCGCGGGTTCGAACCCCACCCATGGTATGGTTTGTTTGCAATCGTGTCATTACGATTTCGTTAGTTATGTAATAGATGTTGGATCTATTACATATACATTGATTTACATAGCATATGCTGATTTGTTACTCTGAGGGTGATTTATATAACAGATGGATCTATTACATATGCTGTAATTTATGTAACAGATCAATTTTTGTGTATTAGACAATTTATATAGCGTATGGATTATTTT
This sequence comes from Cherax destructor, assembly GCA_009830355.1. Classification (NCBI taxonomy): domain Eukaryota; kingdom Metazoa; phylum Arthropoda; class Malacostraca; order Decapoda; family Parastacidae; genus Cherax; species Cherax destructor. The sequence continues at coordinate 6,291 of WNWK01034101.1, read as the reverse complement.
ATTAAATTCAAAAGTGATTTATTTAAGATAGAAGCTCTGTTACCCATTGATTTACATACGACTTTAAACTACATAAAACACAAATATATTTAACATCTATTTGCCTCACTGAATTAATAATAATAATAATATAATAATAATAATAATTTTTATTTCAATGCATGTTACAAGTGTACAATGTTATTGGTAGTTACAATTATAAAACAATTATAAAACTGTAATGCAAGGAGAGCCACTGGCATGCCATGGCATTAGGGGCACTTTATTCTAGAGACTTATTCACTAAGTACTTAATGCTAAAGAAATTGATTGAGTTTATTCTAGTTCTGTATTATTTAAATTATTAAATGGTTATACATACTATTAAAAGACAATACAAGAGGAATTGGTTGAGTTTAATCTAGTTGTAGAATTTATTTCAAATTACAGTATGTTGATGCTATACTAGTATAATAACAATACTAGAAATAGTTTTTAGAGTTTCTTCTAGATATATATTTTATTTCAAATTAAGAAAATGATGATACTATAAGATTTTAAATGACAAAATGATGATATGAAATTGCAACAAGTGTTAAGGAGGATGAACATATCAAATTGAGATCATCTTAAGTAAAATAATATTGGGTTTGGAAGTTTGTTACAGTATGAGTATTTAGTATAGGGTGAGTAGGTGATTTTTGAGAAGAGTCTTGAATTGATTTTCCGACAAGGTTAACTTGATATTTACTGGTAATGAATTCCAGATTCTGGGGCCCTTTATGTGCATAGAATTTTTACATTGGTTAGTATGGACTCGGGGTATGTCAAATAGTGATCTGTGTCTTGTGTCATGTTCGTGGGACCTATTAAAGTTGTTGAGGAGAATTCTGAGCGCAGGGTTGATATTAGCATGTAGAGTTTTATGTATGTAGAAGGCACATGAATAGGTATGAATATTTTTTATGGTGAGTAGTTTTAAGGTTCTGAATATAGGTGGAGTATGCTGTCTAGAGTGGGAATTTGTTATCATCCTGACTGCAGCCTTTTGCTGGGTTATGAGTGGTCTAAGGTGATTTAATGTTGTTGAGCCCCATGCACAGATTCCATAGGTGAGATAAGGGTAGATAAGAGAATGATATAGTGCAATGAGAGCTGGTTGAGGCACATAATAGCGTATCTTAGATAATATACCTACTGTCCTTGAGATTTTCTTGGAAATTTGTTGTATGTGTGTTTGGAATTTAAGACTACTGTCAAGGTGGATTCCTAGGAATTTTCCCTCTGTGAGCCTTGTGATGGGTGAACCATTTAGCGTTATGTTAAGTGGAACATTTGTAGCTTTGTTTCCAAACTGAATGTAGTAGGTCTTGTCCGTATTGAGAGTAAGCTTATTTGTCATCATCCATGTTGATATTTTCTGTAATTCGGCATTAACTGTGTTGGCTAGTACGACTGGATTTGGGTGAGAGAAGACATATGTTGTGTCATCTGCAAACAAAATGGGTTTGAGTAGTTGTGATGCATTCGGTAGGTCATTTATGTAAATGAGGAATAGGAGTGGCCCCAGGACACTACCTTGAGGACACCGACTGTAATTTGTTGTGTGGAAGAGTTCTCTCCATTTGTGTTCACGTACTGACTTCTGTTGCTAAGGTACGACTTTAGGTAGTTGAGGGGGTGCCCCCTAATACCATAGTGCGCTAATTTTGTGAGCAATAAATCATGGTCGACTGTATCAAATGCTTTGCGTAGGTCTATGAAGATTCCCAGCGGAACTTCTTTCTTCTCAAGTGCGGTGTATATTAACTCTAACATGTGTGTTATAGCATCGTTTGTGCTTTTGTTGGTCCTGAATCCAAATTGACAGGGGTTTAGTACATTGTGTGAGACGAGGTAGGAATAGATCTGTTTATGAATTAATTTTTCGAAGATTTTAGAAAGCAGTGGTAAATTAATACAGCAGCTGGTTACGTAATATAGAAGCTGGCTACATGAGACAGACAATATAGCTGCAGACTACGAAGGGCTCATAAAAGCGATGACTGCACGGGATATATACACTCCATGATTGCTTTAAAAAAACAGCGGATCTTAAGCAATAATCTTACATAACAAACTCACATAATACCTAATCTTACATAACAAACTCACATAATACCTAACCTTACATAACATGACTTCTTACCTTTTTATAACATAACCTCTTACCTTACATAACACAACCTTTAACCTTACATAACGTAATCTCTAACCTTACATAACCTCTAACATTACGTAACTTAACATTTAACCTGATCTAACATTAATTTAGGTGGCGCTGTACGAAATTTTCTGGCCTCATGTCAGCAGGTGCTAGAAATGAGAGTTTTAGATTAGCTAGCAGCTTTAAAGCCTAGAAAGGCTAATGAGTAAAACCGGTTGCTATACAGCCTCATGACTTAAGATGGCTTTATAAAGCCAGTTGGGCTTCATTAACTCTACAGCTATCATATTTATGGAAATCTTGAAGTGAAAAAAATATTTAGCCTTTTAGCCATTCTCTTGTTGCTCCCCTCCTCTCTCTCTCTTTCCCAAATTCGGGAAAGGGAGAGGGGGAGGAGAGAATGCTTAAATGACACCCAAATATTTTTCACCTTGGCTCTCTCAAACACTTTCCTGCCTCGACCCTTCACACTTGCCTGCCACCCGTCACTCCTCTTTTCTGGCCTCGAAAACCTTATAGTATTGTGAAGCCAGACCTTGGTCTGGGTCCTACGTTAAGGCTCCCCTCCCCCCCTCTCTCTCTCTCTCGATTTTTGTGGGTTGTAAGGTAGTAGATGTAAGGTTCATGAGCTGCGTGAGACAAGAAGAGAGAGAGAGAGAGAAACAAAGATCCACATACCACTCTTCCTTCCATTATTCATAAACACAAACATTGACAGGTTATTGAATATAAAACACAGTCATTCTCACTTCCTCACTCAGCTATAATGGAAAATACTAGTAACCGCAACAGTAATTATAATGGCAACTACCTTATAATGTATTATGCAAAAAAAAAAAACACGAATTAGCGGAGGTTATCGTTAGGTAACGGACGATAAAGTTAAATAGCAAAGACTATTATTAGGTAGAAGAGGCTATTACTAAGTATCGGTGGCTATTACTAAATAACAGGCAATTATTAAGTAACAGAGCTATTATTAAATTACAGAGGCTATTATAAAATAACAGACGCTATTATTAAATAACATAAACTGTTATTAAGTAACAGAAAAAGCTATTATTAAGTAACAGAAAGAGCTATTATTAAGTAACAGACGCTATTAAATAACAAGCTATTATTAACAGAGGATATTATTAAGTAACAGACTCTATTAAGTAGCAGAGGCCAGCAGTACGTAACAGGCTATTATTAAGTAGCAGAGGCTGAAGTACGTAGCAGAGGCTATTATAGTAGCAGAGGCTATTATTAAGTAACAGAGGCTATTATTAAGTAGCAGAGGCTATTATTAAGTAGCAGAGGCTATTATTAAGTAGCAGAGGCTATTATTAAGTAGCAGAGGCTATTATTAAGTAGCAGAGGCTATTATTAAGTAGCAGAGGCTATTATTAAGTAGCAGAGGCTATTATTAAGTAGCAGAGGCTATTATTAAGTAGCAGAGGCTATTATTAAGTAGCAGAGGCTATTATTAAGTAGCAGAGGCTATTATTAAGTAGCAGAGGCTATTATTAAGTAGCAGAGGCTATTATTAAGTAGCAGAGGCTATTAAGTAGCAGAGGCTATTATTAAGTAGCAGAGGCTATTATTAAGTAGCAGAGGCTATTATTAAGTAGCAGAGGCTATTATTAAGTAGCAGAGGCTATTATTAAGTAGCAGAGGCTATTATTAAGTAGCAGAGGCTATTATTAAGTAGCAGAGGATAGCAGTACGTAGCAAAGGCTATTATTAAGTAGCAGAGGTTATATCGATTTTTCGTACCCTAACTCCTCACACTACCCTAGTTTCATTCTTCTTTTTCTTCATTAATAATCTTCCTTTGTTCATAATCCATTTGTTATCGTCGTTCTCCCTCACCTCCTCAATCTTCCATCCTTCCTTCTACTATCTCCTTCCTTCCGTCTCCTAGCTCTCCTAGTACCATTATATTCCTGCTTTCTATCCTTTACCATATCACTTATTTCTGAAGTGGGTTATAGTGAAGACAAAACTATATTTGTTCTCTGATGCAGATATTGCGAAAATGAAAACGCCTTTAGTATTTTGATATAGCTATAATCTTATGAGAAAGCTATAGTCTTATGAGAGAGCAATAGTCTTTTGAGAAAGCTATAGTCTTTTGAGACAGCTATAGTCTGGATAAACCATGGGTTTCTGGTAAAGGTAAAAGGGTAAATAGGGAAAAAAGAGGATTAGGAGGAAATTGAGAAGAGTACAGATGGAAGAAGAGTAAGCGGGGAAGCGAATAAACGAGAAGGTCAAGTTCCATGATGGATGGTTAAAATGGATTTATATTTTCCCTGCTTCTCCGGGAGAGAAAACGTTCCTCGCTGGAAAGTGACGCGGCCATTCTCTTCGGTATCTGTGCCTGGCCTGCAGGAGCAGTGAGCAGCCATAGTTGTGGAGGATAAAAAGGCACAATACCGTGGCTGAAATAATACCCAAATACCCCGCACATAGAAGAAAAACTCACGACGACGTTTTGGTCCGACTTGGACTATTTTTTTTTTATATTTTATTTAAAAACCTTACAATACATTAACTATACATATAGAAGTACATGATAATATACAAAATTTCGAAAACCCCAATATTTCACATTTAGTCTATCCAAGCTCTTGGCATTACACAAATACTGCACATGTACAATAAAAGTACAGAAAATAACCTGCACACAAGTCCTAACATTATCTCTATATTTTACCATCCCCACATAGGCCACACTGGCCTGCACATATAACCCTTCAGGGTGGGTTTTTTTTTTTTTTTTTTCATAAAATTTTATGGATCCAAATTTAAACACATAGAAACACATTATCTAAGAAACAACAAAACTGAACTAAAGTGCTTGCACTGTACATAGAAACATATAAATTGTAAACTTCTACAGTGTTTGGACAGAATTTAAAAACCACTAAGAACACCTTAAACCCAAGAAGTACCCCTGAAACTTCAATATTCTCAATTGAAAGCTCCAACATATAATAACATCAAAGACCGAGAAATCTCATGTACAATATATTTAGGCCACATATCACCGTATTGAGTAGCACATATCATGCTATATGGTACAAATTTGTTTTTACAAAAAACTCCATCTCACAAAGAAAAGGGTCCTAAGCCCTCCTAATGACTTAAAACAAAACAAAACGGTGATTACAGACCCTATAAAGAACTGCAAAACAACCCATCCCCCCTTCAGAAACACACACGAGTCCAAAAACACCCGGGGCAAAGCCAAAGAAGAAAGCTAAAGAAATTGAACTCAACATAAGGGCATCCAGTAGTCTTAGGTTTGACACATAAGCAATATACACATATTACAACAAACTTACAAATACTATCCCATATGTATACACATAATACAAAATAACCTAACTAAAACAAAACATAGATAACCCAAAAGGGTTCAAAAGCATACAATGAAATACCTAAACCTACATCTTAATCCTCGATAATGTGTTCCAACAATAATAATGATCCAAGGCACGGATACCCACTCACCCTTTTCCTAAGGGGAAAGGGTGAGTGACGACCGGAAAACCCCGACCAAACACACCCCTCCCTCTACCCCATACATAAAACCCCACCAAAAGACTTTCATACCTGAACCTCCAACCCCCTCACCAGAGACCAACCCCTTCTCAGTAAAACCCCAGGAGCCATAGTTCTGACTTAACCCAGCAACGACCCCATTGACAGTTGCCTATAACCCTCAGAAAAAAACCTATCCCACACCCTCCCATAAAGTTCTTGATTCCTACACTTAGTCCTATAAAATCTCGCTGCCAAAGCCCTAATCCTAGCATCACTCCTAACCTCCCTCATACTCCACGACACATAAATATAATCCAAAACCAAATACATTACCGCACGCCTCACATCCTCAGGTCATCCCACCACATCCAGACTTAAACACCGTAACACCGATAAACCTCCCCTCTACACCCCGGATTATCCCTAAAAACCATTCCCTCACCCTCAAGACCCCACAAAAGTATACAACATGGAAAGCCGTATCCCATAACCCACAGTGTTGACAATACCATCACCCGCCAGTCCCATCACAAAAGCTGAGCCCTAGATGCCAATATACCATGTAAAAAACA
>WNWK01034100.1:0-20659 GCA_009830355.1 Cherax destructor | reverse complement strand
TGTGTTTACTGCAGTATGGGAGGGATGCCTCCCACGCTGTGTTTACTGCAGATGGGAGGGATGTCTCCCACGCTGTGTTTACTGCAGTATGGGAGGGATGTCTCCCACGCTGTGTTTACTGCAGTATGGGAGGGATGTTCTGTTGTGTTAGTGCTGTTATCATGACCTGCTGTTGTGTTAGTGTTGTTATCATGACCTGCTGTTGTGTTAGTGCTGTTCTCATGACCTGCTGCTATGTTAGTGCTGTTTTCATGACCTGCTGTTGTGTTAGTGCTGTTATCATGACCGCTGTTGTGTTAGTGCTGTTCTCATGACCTGCTGCTATGTTAGTGCTGTTCTCATGGCCTGCTTCTCCTTCGTTAAGCGCTGTTAATTAATGTATCTACCCGACAGTTATCATGGTTTAACTTAGCAGCAAGATACCTCGTTCATTAATGCACTGCAACATTCCGCAGGTAATGAGATATGTGTCAGATCAAACATATGCTACTACAGGTGTTTTGTCTTCTTCCCTGACAGGTGTTGGTGGGCCTGAGGACCCAAGTGAGGAAGACTGGCGGAGGGTGGGAGAGGAGCTTGTGAAAGCGTTCAGTGAAATAGGCTTTGTGTATCTCAGTAATCATGGTGTCCTCCCAGATGGTGAGTATCCACTCCCACAGGGTGAGTGTTTACTCCCTCATGTTGAGTATCCCCAACGGTGAGTAGACTCACTCACACGGTGAGTAGCCTCTCCCACATGGTTATTAGCCTCGCCCACACGATGAGTAGTCCACATAGAGAGCAACACAGCTCATACGTTGAGTCCGTGTCCTAGTTAAGACTTAGTGTACCAGATTGTTATCGACCCTAAATGTTACCATTGTTGGCAATAATTCCCAATAAAACTGACATCAACTTTGACCCGACAGGTGGACGAGGCCAACACACAGTCGGGAAGTTCTTTGAACTTGACGAGACCACAAACTCCGTTACAAGAGAGGCAAGACAGAGGTGCAGGGATACAGCGCGCCTGGCCAGGAGAAGTACTATACTTTTGATATTTGTTTACCAAGCGCCTCAGTAGAATTATTCATTGTTCATGCTTAGGGCTTGCCCCAGTTACTGCTTTGATCTTCCCCTTGTTGCTGCTTTGATCTTGCCCTTGTTACTCTTGGATTTTGCCCCTGTTACTGCTTGGAATTTCCGCCCCCCTATTACTTTTTGGGATCCCCCTTATGTTCTTTGGGATCTTGCCCCTGTTACGGGCAAAATCTCTCCTGTTTCTGCTTAGACCTTCCCCCCTGTTACTGTTTGGGACTTCCCCTTACTGCAAAAAGATCTTTCCCCTTTACTTTTGGGATATTGCCTCCTGTTACTGCTTGGATTTTTCCCCTTTACTGTTTGGGTTTTTCCAATTGTTACTGAGTGAAACTTCTCCTGTTACTGCTTGTTTTTGCCTCTGTTACTGCTTGGATCTCCCCGTGTTTCTGTTTAAAAATATCTTTCTATTTCCCTTTGCTTCCCCTGATTGTTTTTTTTATTAACACATAGACCGTTTCCCACCAAGGCAGGGGGGTGACCCGACAAAAAAAAAACTTTCATCATCATTCACTCCATCACTGTCTTGCCAGAGGCGTGCTTACACTACAGTTTTTTCCCAGAGTGCCGGCACTGACTTCCCATCTCCAGGAATCAAGCCCGGCCTGGGTTTCCCTAAACCCTTCAAAATGTTACCCCTACACCCAACAGCACGTCAAGCCCCAAAAACCATTTGTCTCCATTTGTTCCTATCTAACATGCTCACACACGCTTGCTGGAAGCCCAAGCCCTTCGCACAAAAAAAAAAAAAACCCTTTTACCCCCCCTTAAACCTTTTAAAAGGACCCCTACCCCCCCTTTCCCTCCACTACAGATTTATACACCCCGAAGTCATTCTATTTTGTTCCATCCTCTCTATATGTCCAAACCATCTCAACAACCCCCCCTTTTAGCTCGGGATAATAGTTTTGGTAATCCCACCCTCCCCCCTAATCCCCAAACTACGGATTCTCTGAATTATTTTTTAACCCACACTTTTTCCCTCAGACATGACATTCCACTGCCCCCGCCTTCCCCTTTGTTGCAGCATTCACAACCCATGTCTCACACCCATACAAGAAGGTTGGTATAACTATACTCTCACCCCCTTTTTGCTTTCATGGATAAAGTTCTCTGTCCCATGTTACAAAATTCACGATATCTATTAATAATAGACATTCCAGTGAACACTAGAAAGGATACCCCTTTCTAGCATCCAGCCTGTTACTGGGCTTTTGCAACAAAGTAAATACCCCTGGTCCAGTTATCCGACATATTATATATCTTAAGAGGATTGCAACTGATAGGGTACTAAACCAAACAAATAAAATTTAAAAAGGTTTTTATTATTAAAGTGGTAAAATCTAGGGTAGAAAAGTAAATCAAATATACAGATATTAATTAAGACATCAATTAGGAGGTTAGCTCCTACACTGCCCCCTATAACGAAAGGCTGTGCTGGGGGCACATATACCCAAATGACACAAAAGTACAATCAGGTACAATGTCAGTAAGTACAATAATACAGATATATGCAAATAAGAATATATGTTTGTATGAGTGGGGCTCCAGGTAACTCTAAGACTCGACTAAAACCAGTGGGCCGCTGAACTTCTATGTTTTGCCCCCAACAAACTGACAACGGGGAAAAGCTTGATTGGGCCAGTAAAAAAAAACCAATTTTGCAGAACAGCAATATAACAGGCAACAGCAACATGGGGCAGGAACCAGGAGATAGAAAAAACGACCCTAACTGGGGACCATCAATAGATCCTCCAAAACAGTCACCCAAAAATCCCTTTTTACTGAATCTAGGTTCAGCATAAACAATCCCAAACTTTGGGGGTGCACAGATGCCTTATCGAATTAGGTCCCGGGCTGTGGGAAAAAGACCTTTTGTTGTCTCAGTGTCAATGTGAAAACAACCCAGAAAAACGTCGAAAATCACTGTCTAGTCTATCCTCTGTGAACAGAGTTACACAGAGTCCTGAGAAAATATGTTTCGTTCCACCACCGAACACATACTCTACCCCAAATTCTAAAAAGGCGGGGAAAAAAAGGGGACAGGGAGAGGTGTTGGCTCAACGATGTCCAGCTGCGTAGTGCCTGAGGAAGGAGCAGCAGCCACCCGCCCAGGTGTGGGAAAACACGTGACTCCCCCCAACAACAAGCCTAGGGGTCATAATTTATAATATTACATCCTACTCAAATAAAACCTAAGTCAAATATAAGTCAAATAATAGTCTAATAATATTATAAAGCACAATATTATCGATTTAGCTATTACCGAGAATATCAACAATATAAAAAATTTTAGGGAAAAAGGGGAAAAATAATTTTTTACAATATTCTGGGGCCGCAATACCCACAAGCTCCCAGTGCAACCCCCACCTTTTTCCCTCATTAACTTTATTCACCTCATCCTTCATATACCCATCTGCTGAAAACATCCACTCCCAAATATCTGAAACATTCACCCTTTTTATACTCCCCCCCCCTCCAATCTGATATCCCAAACTTCCGGGGGTCTAATTTTTTTTTATTCTCATCACCTTACTCTTTCCCATATTCACTTTTTTAAATTTTCCCTTTTTTACATACCCTATCAAACTCATCCACCAACCTCTGCAACTTTCAGAATCCCCAAAAAAGTGTCATCAAAAAAAGAGCAACTGTGACCCCTCCCACTTTGTGTTAGATTCTCTATCTTTTAACCCCCACATCTTCCAAAAACCCCCACTTTACTTTTTTTACAACTCCATCTATAAATATATTGAACAACCATGGTGACATCACACATCCTTGTCTAAGGCCACTTTTACTAGGGGAAAAAATCTCCCTCTCCCACCCTACTCTTTCCTGAGACTCACTATCCTAGTAAAAACTTTTCAACGCTTTCAATAACCTACTTCCCATTCCATACATTTTGCAACATCTGCCACATTGCCCCCCCTTTCACCCCATCAATTTCCCCTTTTTCCCCAAACCATAAATGCCACAAAAAAATTTTTTACTCTTATCCCAAAAATTTTTTCCCTCTATATTTTTCCTTTTCAAACCCGAACACCCCCACCCTAAAACCCCCTTTTTTATCTTATCCCGTTCCGTCTTAATTCCCAATTCTTTCAATAATAACTCACCATACACTTTACCAGGTATACTCAACAGACTTATTCACCTAAAATTTTTTGACTCTTTTTTTGCCCTTTTGTCTTTATAAAGGAAAAAAGGGAACAAGGGAAACTATGTGCTTCCCCAACCCCTAGGTACCTTCCCTTCTTATACATTTATTAAAAAAAAACACTAACCAGGAGATCACTTTTGATATCCGCTTAAATCTTCCCCCCCCTCTCAGATCTCTTCCCTATTCCTGTTTGATGTCCCCCTGTTCCTCAAATCCCCCCTGTTACTATTAGATATTTCCCTGTTTCTCTTATATCTCCCCCTTTGCATTTAGATATCTTCCGTTTCTGTTAAATCTCTTTTTTCCTCCTCTTACTCATATTCTCCTCTGTTTCTTCTTAAATTTTCTTTTCCAGTGGTTAGAAATTTTCCTGTTCCTACTTAAGTGACACGTAAGTACCCCTGTCTTTTAATAACATGTCCACTTTTTCCCCTATAACTACTTTTCCATAATTTAATCCTGAGCAAGCTCAGGCCTCTCAACACAAGTGTTCTCAAAAATTTGTTAAGTTATACCATGAATTTAAGGAAAGATCCCGGGTTCACCCTTCCCAAACAGACAAAACAAGGTAGATTTAAAGGAAAAAAGAAAATGTTATTAAAAAAGTGCCTCTTAAATCTCCTCTCTTTTTTGTTTTTATTCCTCCTGTTATTAACATTTCCCCCCCCCTTTTGGATCTTTCTTCTATTCCTGTAGATCTTTCCCTTGTTCCTCTTATATCTCTCCCTTTTTCCTGTTTGATCTCTCTTTGTCCTACTTAAAAGTCTTTCCCCGTTGTTTCTTCTTAGATCTCTCCTTTTTCCTACTTAACATCTCTTCTGTTCCTCTTATATGTCTTCCCCGTCCCTGCTTATATCTCTTCCATTCCCCTTAACCCCTCTGTCCCTGCTTATATCTGTCTTTTTTTCCTGCTTAACTCTCTCTGTTCCCATTTTAACCCTCTGTTCCTGCTTAAATCTCTGTTCCTCCATAAATATCTCTGTGTTCCGTTTAAAACTCTCCTCTGATCCTGTTTATGTCTCTCCTTTTTTTCTGCTTAGATCTCTCCTCTGTTTGCTTAGATCTCTTTTGTTTCTGCTTAGATCTCTATTTTTGTGGTTCATTTAAGTAAAATGTGGGAAAAAAAATTCCACCCTTTACGTCTAACTAATAGGTACATCTCATGAATAACTCCCGTGAGTACAACTCAATGGGGGAGAGAGAGAGAGAGAAAAACAAGATTGTCAGACCATTCACTGTGTTTCCATATGGTCAAAACCTTGTTCATTTGCATCTATCTCACTACTATCCTTTCACCTCAGGGGGTATTCCGGCTGTCTTCATTTTTCTTACATAGGAGCTTGCGCAAGGAACCCCCGACAGGGACCCTACCGGTAGACTATCCTGTAGGATGGAAGTCCCTGTCACTCTATCATATTTAAAATTTTTCCCCCTGACTACCACACCTTGACTCCGAATAGGGGCTGACCGCTCATAGTGGACTGAGGTTCCATCCCCCTTTGGCTGAGACACAAAAAGGTCCATTCCTCACACCTATATAATATAATGTTGTTCTTTGTGTTTTATCCCCCATGTTTTCCTTCCCTCTTCTAGTTTTCCCGACACCCTCTTTTTTTAACTGTACCTAACAAAGCCTTCAAAAACTATCTTAGTCCCCACTTTATTTCTAACAAGGTTTCACGGGTTTAAGCTGTTTCCTTTCCATAGATCAAACCCAAACCCCCCAAAAAAATACAGGAATGGGGAAATGGGAACGAAACGTTAATCCCGGGGCTTAACCCTTCCTAAAATATAGTTTCTATTGAATAAACAAAAGGATTTAGGGGCTCGAACCGGTCCGAAAATTTACAGTCCGACGCTCTACCGTCTAGGCTAACCCCGGCCTCAATAGGAAGAATTTTGATTTGTACTTACTGATACATACCGCCAGAACCACTGAACCCACTTCTTCCGTTTATTCAGTGACAGTTGTTTATGATAACTAAATTTGAGTTCATAGACGATGTGACCTTGACAGGGTAAGAACAGATCTACTGTTAAAGCTCCTGGGCCAAGGGAAGGAGTTGAGTTGTGTTACAGCTGGTGTCTTGACGGAATATAATACAACATTACATCCGGGGTTAGCTTAGACGGTAGAGCGTCGGACGTCAATTTACGAACCACGGTTCGAGCCCCAACCACCCTTCTGTTTATTCATCGACAGTTGTCTATTACAACTTAATCTGAGTTAACACTTCTATATCTGCCAATGGTTTCCGTGATCATCGTCTTGGATCAGTTCACATAAAAAAACATTTTTCCGAATAATACAATGTATTAAGAAACACACAAAAAAGTGAGGCTGCAGTGTATACTGGATTTAAGTAGAAGTTTGTAAGATTTATCTGCCGTCTCTTATGTTCGTGACATAGGGAAAGGGAAAGACCAGCAATCCTGCCAGAGTGCAAAACGTTTAACAGGTTTTTTTATTACACGCCCCGACATGGTAGTAATATCTCCCTTGATGGTTGGTGTTTTTTTAACCGTTCATGCTATATATAATATATATTTCGTTACATATACCCTGTATACGGCTTAATCTACCCCTATATCCAGCTACATCTGTCCCTGTATCCAGCTACATCTGCCCCTGTATCCACCCATCTACCCTGTATCCAGCTACATCTACCCCTGTATCCAGCTACATCTACCCCTGATCCAGCTACATCTGCCCCTGTATCCAGCTACATCTACCCCTGTATCTAGCTACATCTGCCCCTGTATCCAGCTACATCTACCCCTGTATCCAGCTACACCTACCCCTGTATCCAGCTACATCTCCCCCTGTATCTAGCTACATCTGCCCCTGTATCTAGCTACATCTACCCCTGTATCCAGTCCCCATCTACCCTGTATCCAGCTACATCTGCCCCTGTATCCAGCTACATCTACCCTGTATCTAGCTACATCTGCCCCTGTATCCAGCTACATCTACCCCTGTATCCAGCTACACCTACCCCTGTATCCAGCTACATCTGCCCCTGTATCTAGCTACATCTACCCCTGTATCCAGCTACATCTACCCCTGTATCCAGCTACATCTACCCCTGTATCCAGCTATATCTACCCCTGTATCCAGCTACATCTATCCCTGTACCTGACTAAATTTACCCTACACCCCTGTATCTAGCTACATCTACCCCTGTATCCAGCCACATCTACCCTTGTATCTAGCTACATCTACCCCTGTATCTAGCTACATCTACCCCTGTATCTAGCTACATCTACCCTGTATCCAGCCACATCTACCCCTGTATCCAGCCACATCTACCCATGTATCCAGCCACATCTACCCATGTATCCAGCTACATCTACCCCTGTATCCAGCTACACCTACCCCTGTATCCATCTACATCTACCCCTGTATCCAGCTACATCTACCCCTGTATCCAGCTACATCTACCCCTGTATCCAGCTACATCTATCCATGTACCTGACTAAATTACTCCTACACTCGCCCTCAACTACCCTATATCCAGCTACACCTTTTCTGTATCTGGCTACATATACCCTGTATCCACTAAATCTGTTCAGTATCCAGCTACATCCATCCCTGTTTATATCTACGTCTTCCTTACATCCAACTAAATCCGCCTTGTATCCCGCTACATCTACCACTGTATGCCATCTCGTGAATATTACAGACTGACATTTTTAGTGACCTTCAGAATCTTGAGCCCAGACTGTGATAAATGCAAGGTAACTCCTTCTTGTATTGTTGCTTTTGCTGACAGGATTCTATGTTAGTCTAGTATACAGACTGTGTGAGTGGTATGCAGCTGGCAAGGAGGTACACTGCTAGTGAGGGTGACATACAGCTGGTGAGGGTGACATACAGCTGGTGAGGGTGATATACAGCTAGTGATGGTGATATTCAACTTATGGTGTTTTCTCTAGTGTACCAATGGCGCCCCTACTTTTCATTGGGGTATTTTGCGCCGCCTGCCCAGTCTTTTACTCTCGTAGGAATGATTTCTGTGTGCAGATTCGGGATCATTCCTTCTAGGATTTTCCAAGTTATATCTCTCTGCCTGCGTTCCAATGAGTACAAGTCAAGTGCTTCCAAGCGTTTCCAGTAGTTGAGGTGTTTGATAGAACTTATATGTGCAGTAAAGGTTCTCTGTACACTCTCTAGATCTGCAATTTCACCTGCTTTGAACGGAGATGTTAATGTACAGCAGTATTCCAGCCAAGAGAGAACAAGTGATTTGAAAAGGATCATCATTGGCTAGGCATCTCTTGTTTTGAACGTTCTCATTATCCATCCTATCATTTTCTTTGCAGTTGTCATCGTGGCACTGTTGTGATCCTTGAAAGTGACAATAAGTTTTTCCATAGAGATCATTATTAACACTGTTGTGGCCGTTCATACTGTGTAAACGACTTAACGTCAAGGATAGAGTCTAATGTGCCTGTTTCCGATGATGTAAAATTAAAGAGCAGGAGAGGACACAAATAAACTCAGGAAAACTATGAAAAAAAATAGTAAATCCTTGGAGGTAATACTGGAAGCTCACCAACCCAGAAACATACCAGAGATCAAATAAGCCAGAAGTAAATACCGTTTATCATTGTAAGGATGGAAGAAATTGAAAAAAGAAGACAGAAGTAGAAGACATGACCACAAGAAAACAAATATCATATTCATCTTCGTAAAAAGCGAATAAAGCGTGAAAGATAAAATAATAAGAATCAAGAACAGTGACAAAATCGACGAATCAGAAGATCAAATGTTTTAGAATGTGAAGTTCAAGAGTTTGTTTGCATAAGATAATGTTTTGAGTGAAACAGATGGAACCCTCAACAGCCACTTCAAATTTAGCCGAGTGAAATAACTAAACAATTAATGAACCTACTCTTGAATATTGACAAAGCAACAATCGAAGTGGATGAGGTATCACTACAGGGTGAAAAAAAGGCAGAAGAACTAACTTATTAAGTGAAGATTTTTGTGAAATATTCTTTTACAAGAAAGCAGATTAATAGACAAAAGAAGACCCATGCGGATTTAGCGCTTACGTTTGATTATAATAATAATAATAATTATAGACAAAAGGAAGGGGAGGGGGAAGTGCCTATATTCGGAAAATGTTATAAACCTATGCGTTTTTGTAAATGTTGGAAAAAAGAGGGATAAAACACCTGGGAAAAAAGCCTGGCAGCAAGCAGCGATTTTAAAAAGGGAAAAACGAAAAAATAAAGGGTTACGCAATCCTATATGTGCTTAGAACCAAGAGTTCCCGGGGTAAATTTTTAGCAAGTGATGTGCAATGTCATCGATTGCCCCTTTAATTTCGTATTTAGTCTGGGAAAAGGTGTTGTGAAAGGACATTTTATTGGTTTCCTTCACAAATAGAGAGGAAAACCTGGAGTGTGGTCTTAGAGGAAGCAGGGGTTATTAGACAAGAAATTCAAAATTACATGGGTGGGCAATAAGAGGGAAACAAAAACATTGCTTTTTTAAAAAAAAAAAAGTAATTTAACAGACAAAAAACATCCATACCTTACACCGCTCCCCGGGGCAGGTGCAGAGGGTGGATTGCCACCTAAAAAATTTTGGGTTCGAGCCCGGACGGTTTGCACACGTTGTTACTGCAGGTACGAAAAATATGTTTTGGGGCATCATGGAACATATCAGGTAGAGGAATTAAATAACCAAATTAATTTATTAATGGAAAAAGCAAACAGATGAAAAAGAAAATGTGAAATATTTTGGTATATTGTCGAGACATTTAACCAACCAGTAGTTTTATGAGTTTAGTTTTTTTTAAGGGGGCCCTTGTCGAGGTAAAGAGGCTATCGGTCTGAGGAACTGGACCTTTGGTCTTCTTCCTAAGACCAAACCAAATTACCCCCAACCCCTCCCTTCCCATCTTCCCCATCCTCCCTTTCCCTTTCCTCCTCCCCTCATCCCTCCCTTTTTCCCCTTCCCCATTTTTACCCGGGGAGCTTTCCAAGGCATTCTAGTTCCTAGGTGGGGGGAAAGGGGTTTGGGTCCATCCCATTCCGTTGAGGTTTTTTGGGGGGTGTAGTTTGCCGGGAATCGGGATCGTGGGGATGCCCTGATCCTCCCCGGGTTCCCGGGGGGGCTTGGGTATTTTTTTCGGGCGACGGGTGTATCTCGGAGGCCACCTTCAGATTCCGGGGGGGTGGGAAGGCGGGTTTGGGGGTATCCCCACCCTCTTTTGCCCGCCGAGGTGGCTTGGGGATGTGAGGTTGCACCCCGGGATTGCTGGTTTACTGGCAGAAGGGTAGGGTATGGCACGGGTCAGCGCATCTGCATACTTGCTGTTTGGGGTCCCCCGGCGCGGAAGGGGATTTACCCCCCTTTCTTTCCCTTTAGAGTATTACCCCGCCCCTTTTTTTTTTTTTTTTTTTTTTCTTAAAAACAAAAAGAAAGAAGTAACCAACCATGGACGACCCAACCGGGAACCTACTCCCCGGGCCCCTTCCTGTTACCTCACCCAGTTCTGGCCCTACCTCTGCTGGTGTCGGTTCACCGCTTGGAAAAGGGGTTCCGCCCGGCCCTTTTTTGACACGTCTGACCTTTTTTTCTCTGACCTTGTTTCCCGGGCTTCCCCTACGGTGCGGCAATTTTGGGATTGCTCCCCCGTCACACGCAGACCACCTCCGGTCCAAAATCCAAACGACAAAGACCCTTACATGACGATTCGACATTTCCCTTTCTCATTCATCTCAGAAACGACCAGCACGTCGCGCACCCCCCTTAAACACTTTGTTTCACACTACTCAAGGGACAAATTTTTTTACCAAGACCGACTACCCAACTACCTATCTTCCGATCATAGTATTGGAAAAGCTCTCCTACCCCATGTAGGTAAAGATATCTCATTTCACGCCCCAAGAGCAGCACTCCATCATAATGGTCCAGAATCGGCCAAGGGGATCTTTCTCCCTTACGACCATAGAACCCCTATCATTTGACAAACATCATTCTCTAATTTTGTGTGGTACTGTCATTTTCCCCCCAACCATTGTCCAATGGAATTTCCAGACAGTGATGATGACATTCGGGAGCAGCTTGAGCTCCAAGACCACCCTATCCTCAAAGTTGACACTTTTGTCCTCCCAACCAAGGAAGACCCAATATAGCTCGTTTCACATTTGACTGCCGTGAACTTCCCCCCGTCTCATTCCAGGTCACCGGTTACAATTTCAAAAGGTGATCCACAATGCAACAGTGTAAAAACTGTGGCTTTTTGGCATCCGAAAAAATTTGCATTGCAGGTCCATGGCCGAATGTTTGGGGGGGGATACCATGCCAGTCCTTATTGTAATCTACCTCTTGTTAACTGTCATGAGGCGCATCCATCATCTGCCGTTGTCAGTTTATTAAATGAGCAAGAAATCCATTGTCTCAAAGAGGCGGAAGGCTTCCGCGGCCACTCTCATCTACACCTTCAAGGAACACTTCCTGTTTTTCCCTATTCTCATTGCTAAACGTTCCCCATTTCAGGGTCCCAACTTCCGGGGTTCCCTCTGTGGTTGCCCCATCCTCAGTCCCCCCTGTCGGGAACCCTTTTTGTTTTTTTGGTTCCAGGTCCCTACCTCGGCACCCCAAATTTTTCCACACCCCTTCCCTACTCACTTGCACAGTTCTTTATCTACACGCCCCGTCCACCACCTAATCCCACCCCCCCCTTCATCCAAAGTCCTGAAAAAATCCCCATTGCCTTCTTACCACCAGCTAGTACTGTAACGTGTGTGGAGGTTCATTTCCTCCTCATTCAATGTCTTCATCCCCGTCCCCCCCCAAGTTCCTTCCTTGACTGCCCTCTCCGGGCCTTCCACTCCTGTCCCCTACCAACCCCCTTGACATTTTTCCCCCCCATCCCCTGCCCTATTTTAGTGCAGTCTATAGTCTCCTGATGGTTGCTCATTCCCCCTCCTTCCATTTCTAATATAGTCCCACATTCTGCATTTTTGTTTCCAAACACTGGAAGCAAAAGAATTTATTACAGAGTCTGGAACGTTGATGGACACTGCCCACCCCGGCCCCTGTCCTCTCTTTTCTCCTCTCACCCCCTTTCCCTTTCCCGCGCCCCACCCCCTTTCTGATTACAGGTTTTCCCCTGCCCCCCACATGGACTTTTTTAACCCTAGCCCAAAGATTCAACTTGACTTAATTTTTCTCCCATAAATCATGGTTTATTTGGTGGAATATCTGAGGCCTCAGGGGAAACCCGGAGTGAGTTTCAGGTGTTTTTCCAGTTTTTTCCTGGGGGGGTATTTTTGCAAGAACCCAAATTACAATCCCTGTTACCCGGGCCCCTTTGAGTAGTTTTGTTTATGTTCAGGGACCTTTTTCCAGGGAACCCTTTAATGAAAGTGCTCTTCTTATAACACTGGTATTCCATACCGTCAGCTCATGTGCGTTTTTTCTACATTACACTGCAGCCCGTATCCACTTGAATAAGTGGTATACATCTGTTCTTTATAGCTTTTTCCTTCATGGGCATTGTCACCCCGATTTTGATTTTCTGGTTTCTTCATTGCCGCCCCCCCTTTCTGTTACTTGGCGATTTTAATGCACACCATTTTTCTGGGAGGGTCCCGGACTCCAGCATTCAGTTGAGGCATTTCTGCTTTCCCCCTCCATGTTTAAAAACGGGATCCCACCCATTTTGATCCCCAAAATCATTCTTTTTCTTGCATCGATCTCTCCATCTCCTTCCCCAATTGTCCGACTTCACCTGGTTTGTCCTCCTGACTTACATGACAGCGATATTTTCCCAAACATCCTTTAGTCCCCTCGATTCTCCACCTCCTGTAGCCCACGCTGGCGATTTACCCGGGGAAAAGGAACCTTTTGCACATTTTACTGCCTTTTTGAGGTTCCTTCCCCGTCCTCCATTGATGAGGTTTTTCATCTATTTTTGTCCTCCTCTTCCCGCAGCTTCGCATTCATCCCCCCAAAACCTCCCAAACATCCCCAGAAGGGGTGCCCTTGGGGTCTCCTGCTTGTGCTAGGCAGTACGTTTGAAATGCTTGGTGGGGCAGGTACGGTATAAAGAACCACAGAGAGATTTTGATTTTAAGCAGAGGAAAGAATTGCTCGTGTCATATGCAATGCAACGCACTTGTGGTGGGGTTATTTCCACTGTCACTTGTTTTTATGAGTGCAGTCTGGAAGAAAATGGAAATTGAGGAAATTTTCCCCCGACCCGGCTCTTTTTCTTCTGGTTGCCGTGTCGATATAGCAAACCCCCTTTCCTTTGCCACGAAATTGGAATCATCTGGGTTTATTTTTTGGGGCTCCATCTATGCCCTTTTTTCCTTTCTTCTAAGTCTGCCAGGAGTTAAAGCCCCTTTGATTTTTCTCAGAGAAGAATCTTATAATGTGCCTTTTTTTCCCTTCAAGAACGGAGGCAACACTCCCCCTTGCCGATCATCGGGAGCTGGGGCCCGACGCCATACATATTCGTATGCCAAATTTTCATCAGTCTGCTCTTACGTCCTCTTACGACTCTTTTTAAACTTTTTGGTCACAAGGAGTTCTTCCCAGCTGTCGAAGTCTGCTATTGTTCTCCCTTTTGCAAACCGGTTACTATTGACGTGATACCTCCCAATTTTCGTCCCATCGCTCTTACCAGTGCAGTTTGGGTGATGGAACGTCTGTTTAGACGTTTGATGTGGTATTTAGCGACGCACAAAGTCTCTCCTTGTCAATATGGTTTTCATAAGGGCCGATGTGCTTGGATACGTATATTCGTAATGCCTTTTAATAACCACTGGTTATCACCATCTTTTCGACCTTTAGAAGGCAACACAACTTGGGGGTATAATATCTTGGCCCTGGCCCACCCTTACTCCGAGGCACCTACCATTTTTCCTTAACCCTTCTTTAAATGAAAGATTTGTTTTAGGGTTAGTAATGAGCTTTCCCGGAATTTGTCCAAGCTGAAGGTGTCCCCAGGGATGTGTTCTGAGCACAACACTCTTTTTCCTTTCTATAAATAATCTGGATTATTCTATCCAATATTTTATCGCTTTATGTGGATGACTTTTCTATAGTTGTGCGGGTGCTGACTGTCACCTCATTGCAGTTTCCCCCCAGCATGCCATCAACCAAGTTTGATTGGGCCACCACCAGGGTTTAAATTTTTTAGGGGAAACTCATCAAATTACGTTTACTAGACGTTCAGTGGTCTCTGACCATCCATTGACCATACGGCTCACGTATCCCAGAACGTGATACAGTCAGGTTTCTCGGCCTCCTGTTTGATAGCGATTGTCCTGGGAAACCTTCATTTTCTCTGATGGCAAACCCCATAGCCAGCTGAACCTCCTAAAAAACCCCAACACATCTTCCATGGGGGGCTGATCGTAGCATTTCCTCCACCTGCATTCAGCCCTAATTTTTTCGAAAGCATTATGGACGATATATTCAGCGGCCCCCCCTGCTACTCTTTTCCCGCCTTAATCCCATCCATCACCAGGGGTTGCGTTTTGCCTTGGGCATTTCGTTCTTCCCAGAAATGAAATTCCATCCCTTTTCCATGTCGGGTGCACATAGCATTCGTATGTTTGTTTATGACCCCGCAATCCTTCCATGTATAGAATTGTCACAAAGTTAGTAGACACTCTTTATTTGTTCATCGCCCCCGTTTACTTTTTCCCTTTTCGTCTACTTAATCTTGTCTTTCCCAGCTCCACCTTTATATGTTCAGTTTCATCTCCCTTTTCCCTACCCCCTTGGGAAGTTCCGCGTCCGTGTCTGTTCTATTCCCCTACCTTGGGGAAAGCCCAACTACCTATGGCAGCTTTTTCTCTTTTTTTCAGACCACTTTGTTCTCATTCCCATGCCATCGCAGTTTTACCGATGGTTCAAAGCATTAGGGGTTGGATTCGCAGCAGTGTTCCTGGGCAGCGTCGTACGAGGGCATCTATTACCCTGGGAGCATATTTACAGCTGAATTGTATGCCATTCTTGTGGCACTTATCCGTATTGCATCTATGCCTTTTGTCACCATTTTTGGTCGTTTGACTCTTAGTGTTTACAGGGTATCCGAAAAAATTTTATACACCCCACCCAGTTCTTCGTATCCACCTTTGGGAACGATTCTTGCAAACACAAAGATATTGTTTTTTGTTGGGTCCCTGGTCATGTTGACGTACAGGGAAAAGAACAGGCAGACACTACTGCGCAGTCAGCAGTACATGACCTTCCAGTTTCATATAGAGGTGTTCCATTTTGGGCTATTTTCATGTTTCTACCCACCTTGCACCCATTGGCAACAACGCTTCGACTCTAAATAACAAACTTTATTCCATTAAACCGAGTATAGGTTTCTGGCCCCTTCTTGTCACCAAGTCGAGGTTGAGAGACTACACCTCCCGTCTTCGCATCGGCCACACTTGTTTTACCACGGGTATCTCATGGGGAGGCTCCCGTCCCTCTCTGTGAGCATTGTCAGGGCCCCCGTATCTGTTCGCCATTCTGTTTGGGTGCCCACTTTTTTCAACGAGCACGCAGAATTTACCTCCCAAAGTCGTCTTCGCTCTGCTGCCCTTTATTTCCTTTCCCCTTTTTGTGATGGACCTCCTTTTAACCCTTTACCCCTCATTGACTTTTTTACAGCAACTGACTTATGCACAAACTTGAAGGTTCTCCCTCAAGCATCCCTCAGTCCCTTCTACCTCAATCTCTTTCATCCTCTCCCTGAACTATCCACTGTCCTGCTGCACCCATACCCTACTAACCATCCCCCTCCCTCTTTCAACCCATTCTCCTGCATCCTACCCTAACCTGCTGCATTTATGAGTTCAATGTTGAGAAAACTATGGAAGTGACCAGTCCCGAGTTTGATAGGTGTTCATTTCCCAAAAGCAAAGGGGACAAACCCTCAAAGTATGTTTGGTTGTTAGTACTATTTGGTATCATTTTTTTTAGTACAGTTGGCATAATCTTGGTTTTAAGATAACAACGCACTGAGTCTGCTCGCCTTTGTACAGGTTGATCACGAGGGCGACGTGCGCGATTTAAAGGGGAGAGTTACGATGTGCAACATATGGACGGCATTTTCCGACGAGGAAGTGAGCGGCCTGCGGCCCTCGGGAAGGTCCTGATCGACGCTTTAAGAAGCTTGGCTCACGTCCCCTCACCCCATTGCTATTGGTCTAGGCAAGTCGTCATCACGCTAAATGCGCACCAACAACGTTTTCTTTTTTCCCTTTTTTTTTTCAGAGAGTATTTGAATTATTTAGCCTTTACTTTTTTTGTTATGTTAATTTTTTTCTGTCTTTATCTAATGTTTACATATGATTTTTTTTTTTGATTTTTTTTATATGCATTTATGTTTTCCTGTTTTTCCCCTTTTTTCCAATTTAGATATTTTTGCATTGCCCTCCAAAACAGCATCAAGATTTTTCGCATGTCGAGGATAGTATCTTCACGTGAACATATTGCAAAGTAGTAATCACATTTGATGTGCCCTAGATTCATCATATCCAAGGTGATTTTTTAGTGCTCACGATACCAGTAGCATCCTAAAGAGCCTATAGCGTCGTACAGTAGTGACCCTTTAAAATTTTTTTTCTCTCACTAAGGACTCATGTTCACTCTTCACACCCCCGCCCAGCTTAACCTGCAGTGTTTCAGATCTGGGTTCGTTCTTCGTGTCGACACACAACATTTCAGTGACAACAATTCCCCCTGTCGGTCTGCTGTATTATCCGTCATGCCAACAACGTGTGTGAGGGGCCCCCGCTGGGGGAACACACGACTATGGCACCATACCTGCTCTTTTAGGATAACTTGGGGGCCTTTAGGTGGGGATATTACTGTGCTTTTTTTTACCTGGGATCCGCCTTCACCACCTTGGCATATATAAGTCATGTTCGATTAATAAATTTAATGTTTATTTGCAAATCATATGGCTAATACTGTTTTTTTAGCCCAAGACTAGGAGTATTGCTGGGGGCCCGGGTTTTTCGGTTGCCCCAAGACCTGAGAAGTTTATTTCAGTCTCAAATAAAGATTAGGGGCGTATTTTAAAAAGAGTAGGCCAATAATTATAATTATTAGGCAAAGTCTAAGAGTAATATTTTTCAAAGGGCAATGCTTGGGGCCATATTTCCTATTCGTAACTTAAAAAAAAATTCTGTTATGATTGAATTTATATTTGACAGTATAAATGAATTAGTATTATTATTATAATTATGGGGGGGCCCCAAAACCCCTTAGGATTATACACGATGGGGAGGGGGAAATGGAAGGTATTCAGGCTCAATTCACTTCATAAATATAAATTTAAATATAAAACTCTAAATGCATCACAAGTAAAAAAAATTTTGACTTTTTCCAGGTGAAAATGGGGAAGGGAACCGGGATGAATGCAAACCCTACCCTTTGACACAGTTGGTAAGGGTGACCTCCTCAGTACGGGACTTTTGATAAACAGCGCCACAGTACGTTTTTTTTCCCAGCCAAGTTAGTCAAAATTTTTCAGGTTTGCCCCCATGGGCAACAACTTTCCTGAGTCTAAGCAGCAAGTCTCCATATCTAAAACTAGGGGTGAGGCTTTTAATATAATCATATTAACCCTATCTTGGATAGGGGCATCCCACGGGGGGGGATAGAACCCGCTATCAGAGAGTCATAAAAATCCAGACCGACGCGCTAGCCACGGGCCAGCTGGCTATAATAAGATTCATCCAACTAGGTATATTTATACACCATATAAAGCATAGTCACAAATGCAAATTTTTACCATAACCCCTGGTATGGTTTGTTTGAACGTTTACGATTTCGAGACAATGAATCATATGATATATGTAAACCTGAATAAAGGGTTCTCAAGAATATTAGTATAACATTACTGGTGTTTCCCAGATGCTGTGTTTTGATCCCAAAGGAGGAAATGCTGAAGAAGATTTAGGCGCTCATTGGGGGACTTTGTTTACCCGGGTAGCAACGGGTCGTCCAGCCCATCGACGGCTCTACCAGCTACGGCCCTGTGACAGCCAAGAGACAAACGAGAAAAACCCACCAATACTGAGGGGTACCAGATTTTTGTGTGTGTGTGTGTGTGTGTGTGTGTGTGTGTGTGCAACACACCCATGTCAAAGCTGGAGGTCTCCATCGTTCATATTTAAAAACCCATTCAAAAAATTTAATCAAAGTAATATAGTAGGAACAATTAATAACTAACCGCCATAATTTGGGAAAAGAAAATAGATTCCATTTCGATCTAGGCCCAGGATGCACAGAAACCTCATTTCACTTTCTTTTTTTCAGCGGTTTCAGTTATCCATTTCCGTAGGGAAAATAACCTTTTTTTTGTTTAAAAAAATGGCCTGAAAGCGCAAAAGTAGTTTTACAGGCATTTCTTCAAAACCTAAGAGAAGCCAGAAGTTTTCCATCAGTAAAAGGTGTTAACTCGACTTATTGTTCTTTATCAATTAAATTTTATCATAGGTATGTTTTAAACAAAACTTTTATATAAGGCTCGCCATCCATAATTTCGGGTATCCACGAAGGTCTTGGAACCATATCCCCGGGATAGAGGAATACTGTATTTATTTTTGTGTGTGCGCCTTTTATTTACACACCCTATGCTGCACACTATCATATGCTGCCCCCAAAAACTATCATATGCTGCACACTATCATATGCTGCACACTATCATATGCTACACACATATGCTGCACATATCATATGCTGCACATCATATGCTGCAACACCTTTAAAACCCTATGCTGCACACTACCATATGCTGCACACTATATATGCTGCACACTACCATATGCTGCACACACCATATGCTGCACATACCATACCCCACACACCTATGCTGACACTACCATATGCTGACATATATATGCTGCAACTACCATATGCTGCACACTACCATATGCTGCACACTATCATATGCTGCAACTATCATATGCTGCACACTACCATATGCTGCACACTACCATATGCCGCACACTACCATATCCCGCACATCCACATGCTGCACACTACCATATCAACTACCATATGCTGCACATACCATATGCTGACAGTTATTGAATTTGCCCCAGCCTTATTTACTTTTATGGCAAACAAAAAATTTCCTTCTTAACTACCTGAAGTATTACAGTCATTAGCGTAGCATTTATATAATTTGCTCCCCAAGAAGATTTATTGAGTTCTGCTGTAAAAAAAATATGTAAAGTTCATTAAAATAGTTAAATTTTTAAAATGATAGATAGGCTTTTTTTTTTAAAAGTAAAATATCCAAGAACTTTTTCCACAGTTTCACAGTGATTCTTTTTGCATATTTTTTTTCTTAAAAAACCTTTCTTTTTTTCCCTTTCTATATAGTTTTTTATATATATATATATATATATATATATATATATATATATATATATATATATATATATATATATATATATATAGTATATATGTCGTGGATTTGGTAAAACTTGGGTTTTTAAATAGCAACGCTGTTCTTGCCATAGGGCAAGCGAAAATTTGTATGAATAATTTCCCCAAAAACATTCTGAACCTAACGGAAAAATAATTTCACTGTGTTTGTTAATTATTAAATTATTGTTAACGTATCTAAAATATATTTTGGGGTTTGGCTAAATTTTGCGCTTGTTATAATAAGGTTAGGTAGGTTTTCAAAGTTTCTTTTGGGACAAAATTATAAGTTTTTACATTAACAAAAAAGAAAAATATATATCTTTAAACGATAAGAGAAAATTTTAGAAAGGACTTAATTTTAAATGAGTTCTTGATAAATTTACCAGTTTTATTTTAAACGGAGACAAAACGTATATTATATATGTATGTATTATATATATATATATATATATATATATATATATATATATATATATATATATATATATATATATATATATATATATATTTTTTTTTTTTTTTTTTTTAAAATTCGTTTCCCCCGAGGCAGGGTGACCCCAAAAAAAAAAAAACCCCAAAAAGAAAACTTTCATCATCATTCAACATTTACCACCTCATACATAATCACGTCTTTGAGAGGAGTAGATACTACAGCTGAGAAAAATCCCCCCCAGCGTCACTATCTAGACCCTCCTTTGGAGGCATTGTATTCCCCTTTCCAGGACTCAAGTCCAACTAAATCAATTTAAATGGTTTCCTGAATCCTTTAAAACAATGTTACCCTGCTCAACTCCAACAGATCGCATGTCCCAAAACCATTCGTCTCCATTCACTCCTATCTAAAGTCACACATGCTTGCTGGAAGTCCAAGCCCTCGCCCACAAAACCCCCTTTTCCCCTTTTTCCAACCTTTCTAGGACGCCCCTACCCCCCTTCCTTCCCCCCGATTTAAGTCCCAAATCATTTACTTTGATCCATTCTCTCCAAATGACCAAACCACC